>PVKP010000200.1:95954-242095 GCA_004027715.1 Plecturocebus donacophilus
AATAAAATATTGGTTGGCTGCTTGTTTGTTATTTTCATCCCTTATTCCTTCCTGTCTCCATTGTTAAGCACAATTATTGGCATAAAAGAGGTTTTTAATACCCATTTTTAGACTGCATTCTAGCCTGGGCAATAAAACAAGAATCCCGTTCTCTCTCCCTCTTTCTCTTCCTCTTTCTTTCTCTCTTTCATTCTTTTTTCTTTCTTTTGCTCTTTCTTCTTTTCTCTCTTTTTCTTTCTTTCAAAAAAAAAAAGAAATGAGAAAAAGTATATAATGGCCTCAGCTCAGAACAGTGATCTCTGTGATGTAGTTCTTGCATCTGTCTCACTACTTCAGAACCTGTGGTATTAGAAACCTCCGTGAGCCACATTTTCCTCTATTTAAAATAAAATTCATAGTTACCTGCCTGACAGCTTGAAATTTCTGTAATTCTACAATTCTAATATATTGTATGTTTTTAATATAAATTGTTAAAAGAGAATGTCAGGATAAAATAAGGCAAACAAAATGGCTTAAAAACTACTTTACAAACAATATTGTATTCTTATGTATAATATCCTTTGTTAAAGGAATAGTCTTAAATCATCTTCCTTTTCTAACAATCTAATCAAATTATTTTAAAAATATTTGGTGAAATTTAGCACAAAACGTTTAAATGCACAGCAAAGTTGAATATCAAAGTCTGTATACTTTGCTTATTTGTAAAGAATAGGTTAAAATTTTACAGTGACCTCTCATATTTAAATATGAAAGAAGAGTTTCAAAAAACATCAGTATTTATACCTGTGAAGTACCAACATACTTAGGTGTTAAAAAGCTTCATTTTTCAGAAGTTCAGATTTTGATTGCGTAGAAGTGTTTTATTTTCACAGTAGCCGAACAAATAAATAGATACAAAGTGCTTTTATAACCTGAAGGCAAAGTCATTCCAGCTAGTATGTAGGTCATCAGCTGTTTTCTGGGTTGTTTTTATCCAAAGAAATACTTCTTTTCACTCATCATTGACTATTAAACCCCACTACCATTCTTCAAATGTTATTTTTCAAATTCTTTTCCATTAGTGAAATCTTGAAAATCTTACAATGCAGAATTTAGAGTAGGCTTAAATTGAATAAAGACAACTCACATGGTAAGTATGAGGGACTAAACAGAGGGGCGGGTAGCATGGGGGTGGCACAGTGTCACACTATTCTCCAGCACAGATGGAATCAGCAGCCCCTGCTCAATGTGATTGGAGAGCCTCCAAGCTCTTTCTGTCATTAACATTTCCCTATTAATCTGGTTTGATTTCTTCTTCCCCACTTACTTGGCCTGGAGTTTTTTTATTTTTAGAATCTTAGTGATTAAGAAAATAAAGGCAGAATAATCTCTTTGTGTGACAGCTTGGTATAGCAGTAAGAACATAAATAATTTCTGCAATCAAGCTCCTTTTTGAATCTTGGCTCAACTACTAAAACTTAACCTATCTGGATCTCAGTTTTTCGAAATGTGGCAAAAGGAAAAAAATGACTATCTTTACTTTTAGCTTACAGGGTTGTTATGAGAATCAGATGATATCAATACGACATATGACAGTGCTTCACAGACCTGATGACACTGTGTAAAATTAGGCCACTTCAGAGTATATGCTTTATTTAATAGGAAAGTAGAAGACCCTCTATCTTTTTGCTAGTTGTTAGTTTTTTAGTTGTTAGTTATCTCTTTGCTAGTTTTGTTAGTTGTTCAACTTAGTTAATTGTCACCATCTAAAGAGGGAGGTGGTTCAAGAAAGTTAAGTAAGGTATGTGGCAACATCAAACAAGGAGGGGAAGTCGCAGAGGCTCTGAGTAATTAGGTTCTTTTTGATGGGAAGTACAGTACCTTTGCTATTTACATTTCAGGGCTTCTCATGAGAACTACCTATGTCCACCTAAAATCAAACCCTTGCTTGCTTCCTCTTCATGTCCCCATCTCCTTGCTGGATGCTCCTGGAAACACATCCTTAATGCATCACTTGCAACTCAGTCTTCAGCTTTGAAACTGCATCTGGGAGAAGCCCACCTAAGGAACAAAACAAATTAGTGTTTTATTAAATCAACAAATATTTATTGAGCCTCTACTAAATGCCACCACATTTCTTTCCCATAAGGCAGTGGGGAACAAAACAAACTTCTCCATGCATCTTATATTTTATTGGGAAGAGTGAGAAAATAAGTAAACAAATAGGTCTATGACACTGTTTTTAACAGCGATAAAAATGCTATGACAAAAAATGAACCAGAGTAATTTAGGGAGGGGATAGAGAAAATGTAAAGTACTATTTAGATAGAGAGGTCAGAAAAGGCCACACTGGGAAGTCATTGTTGATTATGAACAGAAAACTTCTTCCACCCAAATATTATGTTGTTACTTTTTAATGTTGAGAATTATGTTGGCTTAAGCCTGTGAGAGAACTTTGTGCTGAGCTCTCTGATAGGTCCTGAGAAGTGACTTCCTCACAGAAAAATAGAAGAGGCATTGGACTGAGATTGAGTTGAGGACCTGTTTGGGGGTGAGTGGGAAGAGATGCATCCGTCTCCTGCCCCTGTGCTGCAGAAACACAGGACAAAGGTAGGAGGAGATGTGGAGATGCTGAGGTATGTTCTAAAGATTGAGACGTCGAGACCATTTAGCCCTCTTAGAATCCAGTAAATGGGTTTATTCCATTGCTCTCTTGCTTGTCTTTCAGAAAAACACATTCTATTACCTATCTATATGCTGCATAGTAGTGTGCATGCTTTTCTGTGTGCAGAAAAGCTCTTTCTGTCACTAACATTTCCCTCAGTGGTATTCCTTAAATGTTAATTGATTAGAAAAGTGTATGTGTGTGTGTGGGGGAGTGTGTATGTGTGCACACACATCCCAAACTTTGTTTTACACATATAAGAATTAACTAGCATCTTTTCCTGAAAGTTTAGATCAAATATTTCCCCAAAACAGTTGTTTAAACTAATTATTGTGATGGGAGAAACAGTAATATACAATTAATATATGTATATTTACATAGAAAATATTGCATGTTATTACTCTAAGTTCACTTTTATGTATATAGATTCATCCTTTTTCACAACTCTCATTTTTAACAATGCAATCTTTTTCTTTAAATCATTTCATTTTGCCTGAGATTGCAATAAATGCATGCTAAAATAGACCTAATATATAATGTATCCTAGTCTTCTATATATTTCAACCCTTGGAGACAAATCAAAACTGAAATATAACTCATGATTCATTTTGTAAAATTCAAGTTTCCCATAATCTTAATAAAATCTTCTCAAACTAAGCATCCAAAAAGAGCTATTCAATAATCAAATACTGCTGGCTTTGTTTCCTGGGAGGAAAGGCTAAATAGAATATTTTAAGCAAATCATGGATGCAAATGTAATGCATTACTTCAGAGCCTCTGTGCCTGATTTCAGGAACATCAGTTCACTGGGCTGCACCAGAATCTAGTCCAAAATGAATGAACCATGTGGACTTAAAGTTGATCTGGATGGCAACAATTCACCACAGGTTATTTCCATCCTGTGAGATTGTATTCCCCTCGTTCTGTTTCTGTGAATAAAGAAAAAATAAATAGGTCTAGCAATGTAATTCCTTATTGTATTGATCAGACTCTAGCCATTAAAAATGTCTGCCCTTTAACCTTTTTCTTTTAATAAATCTTTCAGTGACTCAGATGAGCATGACATGAATGTGTTCCCCAGAAGACACTGTAAGCAATACTTTTTTATATTACTGACAGTGTAAAAAATGGACATGTTTTAAGCCCTCTACAAATTGCTATTTAAAAACACAAGACATGATTGATCACCAGATGGAGCACTAAAAATGAAAACTGGGAGATAAAGATGGAATACAAATATTTAATCATAAATGAGAAAACAATGAAAATCTGAGGATAACTATATTCTGCTTGCAGATAATAACCTTTCATATGAGAATGAGTCACTTACAGAGTCTAACATAGGGACATAAATCCAGTTGCATCATAAATACAAATTTTTGCCTGGAACACACTTGCTTATGACTGAAAACATTTGTTTAGCTATTCTAACTTGGAAAAGTCTAATATATTAAAATTTTGACATCACAGTAGTCAAGAAACATTACTTCTTATACCAAGAAAAAAAACCTTAGCTGTGTCCCCACCCAAACGTCATCTTGAACTGTAGTTTCCTGCATCCCTATGTATCATGGGAGGGACCCAGTGGGAGAAAATTGAATTATAGGGGAAATTACCTTCATGCTGTTCTCATGACAGTGGGTGAGTTCTCACGATATTGAGTGAGTTCTCATGAGATCTGATGTTTTTATAAGGGGCTTTCCCCACCTGCACTCTGAACTTCTCCTTGTTGCCCCCTTGTGAAGGACATGATTTTCGCTTCCGCTTCCACCATGATTGTAAGGTGTGAGTTCAGCATGGATGAGGTCTCCCCGGCCATGCTGAACTCTGAGTCAATTAAACCTCTTTCCATTATAATTAACCCAGTCTTGGCTATGTCTTTATTAGCAGCAAGAGAACAGACTAATCAGTCTAAGATATTAGAATTTTGACAACACACCAGTCAAGAAACATTACTTCTTATACCAAGAAAAAAGTTATTTTCTTCTGTAACTTCAAGAAAATATGACAGCTTCATAAAGCATATTGAAAGCATTTTGAAAAGACATTGGATGCAGAATAGTAGAGGCCTTATAAAATACTTTCTTTAGGATTAAATACTTCAGTTCTCATGGGTTCCAGAATGTTGATGAAATAGAAATTTATTTTAAAATATTTAACAGATGGTATTGCATTATTTCTTTATGCAATTGAAGTATTTAAGATCACTCATACATGAATATAACATGTTAGACCCAAACAAATCATTTCATCAAAAATTAATTGTTTTAAGTTTAATAAGACATGGATATTAAAGTTTATTATACAATTATATTGGGATAAATATAGGAATTGACTTCTCTTTCACAATGTAAATTACGATTAAAAATAACTATATGAGAAGTAGTGTTACAAGTTTTCCAGCACTTAGAGCAGGCAATGAAATGCAGTATTCACTAAAGAAAGCATGTTAAATTTATTAAATCAAAGCATCCTGTGTCAACTACTTGTGTACATTAACTTCTCTCCACCCCACAGCACCCAATAGAGAGCCTCTTCTTACTCTCATATCCATTCACCATCCCATCCGCACATTTTGAAAGGTCTAGCCTTTAAATGTTAATAATTTGGCCTCTGCCTGAATACACTGCAATAAAACAAAATACCTACTGTGACAAATGGTACCTGTGAATCTCTTGTATTATCATAATGAACACGACTTTGGTATTTGTTTCAATAATGCTTGATGGCAAGTTTGTTTACAGTTTTGACATAATTTTTCAAGTCTACAGTTTTACATATTAGTCCACAATGCCTGGATCATTGGCAGTAAAGAGTCAGGGAGAACAGGGCAGTGGCTTCTCATAAAAAAATCTAATGAGAGAGTCACCTAATTGCTTTTATAAGAATTAGTATTTAAGATACATAAATGGCTTGAATTTCAAGACTAAAGGAAGGTAATAATGGTCTTCTTGCTTCCCTGCCTTCTCTTAATCTATCAGAATAACAATCAGGCTAACACATTAAGGAGAGTTCAACTGACAAAAGAGAAACAAAGTAAACTTCCCCAAACAATTCTTTCTTAATAAATGTGTGTGATTCCAGTAAAATGTTCTTTCAGGTTCATGTAAAACATCTTCTCAAACATCATCTGATTGTGACTATCCATTTTTAATACTTTTATTCTTTTAGTTCTGAATTTCCTCATTGTGCAGTTTTGACTAAATTATCCACCTGCACACTAAATTCACCTGACAAAGCCATGTTAATAAATATTTTGAAAACACCTCAGTAACTCTACTGTTTGTGATATATTTAATTATTGAAAGCAAATAAAGACATTGAGTACAGAAAAAATAAAACTTAAGAAACTAAATCATATCACCAGAGAAAATCACTTTCACTACAGAAAGACAGAAAGAAAATGAAGAAGGAAGAAAAGACCATTAAAAGAAAAAACAGAAAACAAATAACAAAATGCAGGAATAAGTCCTTACTTCTCAATAATAACATTGAATGTAAATGGACTAAATTCTCCAATCAAAAGACATAGAGTGGCTGAATGATTGAAAAAGAAGACTCATTTATCTGTTTCCTAAGAAACATGGTTCACTTATAAAGGCAAACACAGAATGAAAATAAAGAGATAGAAAAAGTTATTTCATGCCAATGGAAATAAAAACAAAAAGAGCAGGAGTCATTATACTTATATCAAATGAAATAAATTTCAAAACAAAAACTGTAAGAAGCTACAAAGAAGGTTATGATGTAATGATAAAGGAATCAATACAGCAAAAGAATATAACACTTTTAAATATATATACATCCAACACTGGAACACACAAATTTAAAAAGGAAATTTCTCTCTCTCATTAGTAGATCTAATGAGAGAGATAAGCCTCAATACAATAATAGCTGGAGACTTCAACACCCCACTTTCAGCTTCGGATAGATCTTCCATGAAAAAAATCAACAAAGAAACAGCAGACTTAATCTGCAATATAGACCAAACGGATCTAATAGATATTTACAGAACATTTCATCCAAGAGCTGAAGAGTGTACATTGTTTCATTAACACATGGATTATTCTCGAGGATAGACCATATATTAGGTCACAAAACAAGTCTTAAAGAGTATTCAAAAAATTGAAATATTATCAAGCATCTTCTCTGACCACAACGAAATAAAACTGGAAATTTATCATCAGATAATTTTTGCAAATTATACAAATACATGGAAATTAAATAATATGGTCCCAAATGACCAGTGAGTCAAAGAAAAATTAAGAAGAAATTTTAAAAATTTATTGAAACAAAGATAATGGACACACAATGTACCAAAACCTATGGAATAGGTAAAAGCAATAATAAGAGGGAGGTTTATAGCTATCAAGGCCTATATCAAATAAGAGGAAAAACTTCGAATGAACAATCTAGCATTGCATCTTAAAGAACTAGAGAAGCAGGGCAAATGAAACCTAAAATTAGTAGAAAAAAAAAATAATGAAGATCAGGGAAGAAATAAGTGAAATTTAAAAATACAAAAGATCAATGAAACAAAATATTACTTTTTTTGAAAAGTTAAACAAAATTGACAAAACTTTAGGCAGACTAAGAAAAAGAGAAGATCCCAATGAATAAAATCAGAAATGAAAAAGGAAACATTACAAAAAACAAAACAACAACAACAACAACAACAACAATGAACTACAGGCCAATCTCTGATGTATATTGTTGCAAAAATCCTCAAAACAATACTAGTGAACTAAGTTTAACAATACATTAGAAAGATCATTCATCATGACCAAGTGGGATTTATCTCTCTGGGATGTAAGGTTTGTTCAATGTACAGAAATCAATCAATGTGGTAGATTATATTAACAGACTAAAAGATAAAAACCATATGATTATTTCAATTGATGTGGAAAAAACGTGATAACATTAAGTAACACTTCGTGATAAAAACCTTCAAAAAATTGGGTATAGAAGCAACATACCTCAACATAATAAAAGCCATATATGACAGAGTTACAGCTAGTATCATACTAAATGGGAAAAAACTGAAAGTCTTTCCTCTAAGATTTGGAACAAAACAAGGATGGCCACTGTCACCACTTATTCAGCATAATACTGGAACTCCTAGCTAGAGCAATCACACATAGAAAATATAAAGGGCATCCACATTGGAAAGAAAGAAGTCAAATTATCCTTGTTTGCAGATGATATAATCTTATATTTGGAAAAACCTAAATACATCATAGGAAAATGATTAGAACTGATACATTCAGTAAAGTTGCAGGATACAAATTCAACAAACAAAACTCAGTAGTATTTCTATATGCCAATAGTGAACAATGTAAAAATGAAATTAAAAAGTAATCCAATTTACAATAGCCACACATAAATAAATACGTAGGAATTAACCAAAGCGGTAAAAGACCTCTATAATGAAAACAATAAAATGCTGTTGAAAGAAATTGAAGAGGACATTAAAAAATGGGAACATATTTTATGTTCATGGATTGGCAGAATCAATATTGTTAAAATGTTCACACTACCCAAAGAAATCTACAGATTCAATACCATCCCTATCAAAACAGCAATAATTTTCCTCACATAAATAGAAAAAAAAAATCCTAAAATTTATATGCAACCACAAAAGAATAGCAACCAGAAATAGCCAAAGCTATCCCAAGGAAAAAGAACAAAACTGGATGAATCACATTACCTGGCTTTAAATTACACTACAGAGCTATAGTAACCAAAATAGCATGGTACAAACACATAGACCAATGGACCAGAATAGAGAACCTGGAAACAAATGCACACACCTACACTGAACTTGTTTTTGACAAATGTGCCAAGAACCTACGCTGGGGAAAAGAGTCTCTTCAAAATGGTGTTTGGAAAATTGAATATTCAATTGCATTAGAATGAATCGAGACCTTTCTCCAACACCATATATAAAAATCAAATCAAAATAAATTAAAAATTTAAATCTAAGACCTCAAACTATAAAACTACTATAAGAAAATATTGGGAAAAATTTCCAGGACATAAGTCTGTACAAAGCCTAGTTGAGCAATATCCTACAAGTACAGCAACTAAAGCAAAAATGGACAAATGGGATCACATCAAGCTAAAAAGCTTCTGCATGGCAAATGATACAATTAACAAAGTGAAGAAACAATCACATAATGGGAGAAATATTTGCAAACTACCTATCTTATAGGAATTAATAACTAGACTACATAAGGAGCTCAAACAACTCTATTCTAAAGAGTCCATTAATCTGGTCAAAATATAGGCTAAATATTTTGAATAGATATTTCTCAAAAGAAGACATACAAATGACAAACAGGCACATGAAAAGATCCTCAATGTCATTAATCTTCAGAGAAATGCAAACCAGAGCTACGATGAGATATCACCTCATCTCAGTTAAAATGGCTTATATTCAAAATCAGGCAATAGCAAATGCCAGCAAGAATGTGAAGAAAAGGGAACACTTGTACCCTGTTGGCGGGAATATAAATGAGTACAACCACTATGGAGAACAATTTGGAGATTCCTCAAAAAAACGGCAATTAGACCTATCATATAACCCAGCAATCCAATAACTGGGTCTATACCCTAAAGACAGGAAATCAGATATATCTGCATTCCTATGCCTGTTGTAGCACTGTTTACAATAGCTACGATTGGAAAAAAATGTAAGTGTCCATCAACAGATGAATGGATAAAGAACATGTGGTACATATACACAATAGAGTAGAACTATTCAGCCATTAAAAAAGAATGAGAACCAGTCATTTGCAACAACATGGATGGAACTGAGATATCATTACGCTAAGTGAAAGAAACCAGACATGGAAAGATAAACACCACATGTTCTCATTTATTTGTGTGATCTAAAAGTCAAAACCATTGGACTTGTCAACATAAAGAGTAAAAGGATGGTTACCAGAGGCTGGGAGGGTTTATGGGGGTATAGAGGGGAGGTGTGGATGGTTAATGGGTACAAAATAATAGAAAGAATAAATAACACCCACTGTTTGATAGTACAATAGGGTGACTATAATCAATCATAACTTAATTGTATATCTTTAAACAATTAAAAGAGTTTAATTGGATTGTTTGTAACTCAAAGGATAAATGCTTGAGGAGATAGATACCCCATTCCCTATTATATGCTTATTTCACATAGCATGCCTCTATCAAAACATCTCACATACTCCATAAACGTATATACCTACTATATACTCATACAAATTTCAAACATTTTAAATATATTTTAAAACATTCTTTTTCTCAGCCAATTGAAAGTATAACTGTCAAAAAAAAAAATCTCCTATTGGTGCAACAACAAAAGTCAAATAAAGACCAATTCAATAATGTTGGACTGTTAATAAAAAAAAAAAAACCTTTTCTTTTTGTTTATTTCAGTTTCTCATAGTCTAATGACTTCATATTCGTTTTCTAGTATCTCACTGTTTTAGGAACATCCAAATTAGTAGCTCAGAGCCCTGGAATTCAGATTATTCAATAATGCCAGTGGTGATTCACTCAAAAATGCAGTACATTCACAGAGAATGTTCAGCAGATTATACAGTAATCCATAGCAATCTTCCCTTCTGTTTCTTCTCTGTCACTCCTAGGTAATATCTATGTGAATAAATAATACTTTTCTGGAGGAGACCATTTGCTCTATTAGATTTCAGTTTCCTACATTCTTAACATTCCATTGTTTCTGTTAGCCTTTTGAGAAACTATAGAAAATTCAGCTGTGTCAAGTCCACCAATTGCTAACTAGATGATGGCTTGACAGGAAGTCTAGCAGGTGCCTTGTTCACTGCTGCTTTCCTCAAGTAGGTGCCCACTGCTGGCTCCATGAGTGCTAGCTGAATTAATTCAAAGTTATCACTTGATAGGAAAAGAAAATGATTTGATAAATACACTGTTCAGTAGTATCAAACTTTGAATAAGTTCACTTATCTTATTGCCTGGGTGATTATTTAGTTGTTTAAGGGATTGCACCCAATAGAAAGAGTTTTACTCTCAGAAACAGAGTATAACTGTAAAATGGTTTAATAATATCTCGCAAAGTTATGAATAGTAAACGGAATAATATCTGCCAAGTGGCTAAGATATGACACTTAGTACAATTAGATGTGGTCAGCAAATGTTTATGTTCATTGTTAATATTTAGCATAGGTGAGGTTGTTTATAATGCCACTAAGGGTAAAAATTAATACATCCTGTTCAATTTGACCTAGCAACTCAATAAAGTGCCCCCCCCAAAAAAGTAGAATAGAAATGATATATCCTTACTGACTCTAGTGAGAATAATAGAGATGTTTATCTTAGAAAGTTGATTAGTAAAGAGCATAATTGCAGCTGAAATTTGTGTTTAAATCCACAATCATGCAGCATCATGGAAGCCAGCAATCATGAACTATGACCCTCACCTGGACCTGCTTCTCCTGTATCTCATCATATTTTTTATATTCGAATTTTTTCATCTAAAATTTTCAGTTATGGGTATTACAGTTTTGACGGTAGTTCTTTGTATCAACTAGATCATCTGCTGCTATCTTTGAGAAGATGCTGAAAAATGAAAAGTGGTTGCCATCTTACTCTTAAGAGAGGGTATATTTGCACTTTAATAGTGTTCTGCTGTTGGCTTGAGTCATTCATGAGTGACTCAGGATCCAGGATCTCATACTCCCACTTTGCCTTCTCTGACTCATTCTTTCCCAAAGGGAGATTCATTTACCATGAGTAAAACTGTGTTCCCTAGGTTCTTCTCTTCCTGGAATCCTTAACCATATATTTACCACTCTATCATGAAGTTATCTTATAAGGTATGTTTTGCACTGCAGTAGTCACCCATGGATTCTGGATGCAGAAAGATCATTGTGGATAAGGGATGGAGAAGAAGTAGAAACATGATTCCAGTCTGAGGCTGAGTTGCATCTTCCAATCCAGATTTTATTGTTTTTTAAAACTTAATTTTTTGATACTCATTTGACTCTTGTGCTTGTTTCTCAATTGCTTCTGGACATGGAGAGGAAAAGGATAAGATGATTAGCGAAATTATTCATGTAAATTTCTTAAACCCCACAGTAAACAACCTATGTCTTTGAATTCATGAGAGACCATTCTATGACTCTCCAGGCACATGATAATTTGGGAAAGAAAAAACAAAACAAACTTGAATGTGGAAATATGATCACTTATAACAGAAGAGCTGATGATTATTCAGAAATATAGTCATCCACACCTTTGGCAAGAAAGATATATCAGAAGTTGGGCATCCACTATTCTTCTAGTAACAGCTGACTCCCAGAGTGACAAGCAGCTATAGATGGTAGATTTCTTTGTTAGTCACCAGTAATTCCAGTTTTGAAAACAAGGCTGTTGCTTGTTACTTTTTCATTTTTCTGTTACTCATACTGTTTCTTACAGGAGGCTGAGCTGAAGGTGTCAATGTGGGAGTTGAACATTTAGCATTGAGGTTTCTTGCCCTATCCTCTAGCACTCCTAATTTTTATTTACATTTGTTTGCAAAAAATGTCTGCTTCCGCATAAAGATCCAGCCTCTGAAAATAATTTTATACTTATTGATTATTTGAAATGAAGAGTCAAATTCTATTTTTAAAACCGGAGTCTCATGCATTCTTCAAATTGGAAAGCAGGTTCAAGAGTAGAGAAAACACTTTCTTTTTGTAGCAGAAAGCATTTTATTTGATTCACAATTAATACTGTTTCTCCTGTCTGACAGCTACACATGCTGTGCTTAACAGCAGTACATAGGTGTACTTGGAGAGAGAGAAAATTATATTTTGGAATATTACAGGATGTTAGCCTTTATTATTATTATTTTAATATTCCTTAAAGTTGTAAAATAGTTAACTATCTAAATCAACCTTTAAGAGATTTTGATTCCTGAACAATTCTGTATGTCCACTAATGTTTCTCCCCCTTCTCTTATTTTTACTTCATGGGAAAATGATGGAATTTAACTTTATTTGGTGGATAAATGGGTTAACATTTTTGGTAATGTTCTCTTCTGTTCAAAAGAAGAAATAATTCTGTCATTCCTTTACTTGAAAGCTTTTTTTTTTTAGAAATAAAAGGTATTTGGAAGTATTTCATTTATTGAGGACAGTAACATAAAAGTGTTACTTTTATTTTGCTATCACAATGCTGTTTGAATACCCCTGCGCATATAACATTTCAAATGGGCGAGAGTATATCTTTTGGATAATGTCCAAGGAATGGAATTATTAGGTTGAAGAGTAGATGCATTTATACATTTAGTATGTTGCTAAATTCTACCCATAGCAATAGGGTCTCTACCCATAGCAATAGGGTCTCTTACACTCCCCCCAGCACTGCTGCAACTCAGCAAATTAGTAAAATTAAATTTTTGCCAAATAGAAAGGTAAAAGAATCAGCAAAGGCTTAGTTTGTGTTTTTCTAATTATGAACAAATTTTGTTCATGTTTACAGATCACATTATTTTCTTTTCTATAAACAGTGTCTTTATTGTGTGACATAGTTCTCTGTGACTACGTTGGTCTTTTCTTTATCTATTCATAGGAGCTCTGTATGTATTAAGAATATAGTTACTTGTTCTATGAATAGTGGATAGTTTTCTGGATTATTATTTTAGCTTTGCTTTTTTGTGGTATGGATTTATTTATTTTTATGGAATTGAATTTAAATTTTTTTAAAAAATATTTTGTGTATTTGAATTTGAAATAGTGTAAGAACGTCTCCTTCAATCTGAGGTGACAAAATAATTCTGTATTTTCTTCAGATATATTTATGTCCTTATTTTAGATATTTGAATGTTGTAGCTAGTTGGACTATATCCTGGTAGTTGAAGTGATGTATTAATGCTAATTAATATTCTTATCATTATCTACTTGTTCCCTCATCATTTATTGCCTAATCTATTTGTAAAGTGGGTTTATTTCTGAGTTTTTTATTCTTTCCCAATGCACATTTTTTTCATGTGCTAGTGTACTCTTTTAGTTACTGAAAGCATTGAAAATCTTGAAGGGCTATTTTATCTTCTGTGCTTTTTTTCTACATTTTCTTGCTGTACTCTCTTATTTATTTTTCCTTAGGAGTTTAGATTGATTTATTGTCTAGTTCCACTGTCTTTTTAAAAAGGACTTGTATATTTGCATTTGATTCATATTTATTATTTGTATATATTACTTTAGAAAAATTATTCAATAGAGTAAGTGTTCAAAACCTGGCTCATTCCAACCTTTTTGCATCTCAGCCCTCTCATAAATGTGACTCATTCTTCATATATTATATAATATATAACAAATATATTCAAAAGTTTGCTTTGATCATGGTTGTTTCCCTGTTCAACCAACATTAATGAAGACCGTTGACTCATCACAGTACTTCTTAACTAGCTACATGGGCTCTCAAATGCTGCACAAATCACTGAATTTTTCTGTCTTCTTTGCCCACATTTTCCACCCTGGACAAATGTCTTACCCTGTGTCAGATATGCACCACTTTAGGTCCAAATCACATCTGCACTGACCACCTCAAGTAAGTGTTTACTCTTTCTTTTGAAATCTGCTTTTACTTCCTCTCTGTGTCAATCATTTGCCTCCAGCCTTTGACTTCAAGGCTAATTACTGTATTACCGTTTTATATGTAGCATCTCCTTTTTTTTGAGATGGAGTCTTGTTCTATCATCCAGGAGGCTGGAGTGCAGTGGTGCAATCTTGGCTCACTGCAACCTCCACCTCCTGGATTTGATTTGAGTGATTCTCTTGCCTCAGACTCCTAAGTAGCTGGGTTCCAAGCACCTGCCACCACACCTGGCTAATGCTTGTATTTTTAGTAGAGATGGCAATTCACTATGTTGGCCAGACTGGTCTCAAACTCCTGACCTCAAGTGATCCACCTGCCTTGGCATCCCAAAGTGCCGGGATTACAGGTGTGAGTCGCCGTGCTTAACAGTATCTTCTTAAGTAGGTCATGAATCCATTAAAGAAAGGCACTAATTCATAACGTTTTCATATTCCTTTAGACAAGAATACATGTCACTGGGAGTGGGGAGAGGGTGCATGTATATCTACTCTTTTTGCATTAGTTTCTCAGGATTATTCATCTCCTCTAAGTGTTCATCCTCAGCAATTCAACATAAAAAGCTCACCTCCTTCTATTCTAAATAATGAATTAAATATTGGACTCTGTTCCAATAAGCAGACAGTTCTTTTTTTATAGCAGCAATACAATATTCACAATCCTGCCATTTGTCATTAATCCAGTTTTTAATCATGAACAGAACTTTCCCTCTCCTTCTGTTGCCAAGAATTTACAGGTTCTTGGGAATTGGCATGCAACAAAAAATGGATTTGTCCAGGGGCAGAAGCTAACTCTGTGGTCTCTGGAAAAGCTGGACTATAGATAGGCCAGATGGCAAAAAAGCTTCTTGTGTGTTCTCTAAATGTAGGTACAGATTCCCACTGTCAGGTGATACTCAGGATAAAAATATCTCTTTTAAGAGGCATTGAAAATCTAAATTGAGTACATCTGGCAAACCTCCTTTATTTACTCTTCGTTAAGCATCATAAAGTATCCTTTCAAGGCAGAGAGAGAATGATTTACATTTGCAAAGCCTAGGCTGATTTATTCCTAAAGAATTTTGCTCACCCAGATGATTTGTGTTCCACCTTCCAAGATCTTTCAAACTGGTTTTCCAGGTGCAGAGGTGAGAGTTGCCAGTGTATAATTTTTGGATTACCCTTCACTCCCTTCTGCAAGATTTTCAACACTTTGGCTATTCTCCAATCTCCAGCTATAGTCTCTGCTTGAAAGGATAAATTACATATTTTTTGTCATTATATAGAAATAAAAACACATTTTACCAGTGAAGATGCCAAATCTGCCAACTATTTTAAAACGTCTTTATTCTCATGCACCCGAAACTAAAATAAGTTCTATTTCAAATTAGATCCCTTTTGCAGTGTTTTACCAGCTTACAATGAATCTTAAAAACAAGTACCCTAAATTTAAAATACTTTGAATTTGATCATGTAATTAATGATAATTTTAAGAAAGGTATAGCAGAATAATTGTTTTAGACACCAGACAAGACCAGGAACTAATAAGATAACAGTTATTCTGTAGGGACTTCTCCTTCATCTTTAATCTTTAACTTACAAAGACATTGAAATAGGGCTCACATCTATGATTCTCTACTTAATCAATTATGAAATACATGATTTCTAATAGCTTTTAATTAATTTTTACAATATCAATAGGAGGTAAGCATTATCCATGTAGAAAAAGTTCTTAAAAGAAGAGTTGCTAAAGTATGAACCATTGAAGCAATAAGTAGTCAGAGAAACAGCAATATTTGGGATCTTATTTATAAACTCCAGCTGTGTGGTTCTTCTACATAGAGATATCCTGCATTAGTTATTTAATTACTTAACATTAATGCATTAATACATTTGATCAATAAAATAATTAAACTTTATCTCAGGAGCATTTGGGTAGAGCATGGACCAGCATGTTTGAAATGGCATTAAGGATGATAACTTTACATTAAAATTTAAATCTCTCCTTAAATTTATCCAGGAAAGTAATGTTATTGTTTCTGTGTAAAGCCGTTGAAAGAAATCTAATTGAAGAAAGTTATTACTAGAAGGGAAATTAAAGCCAACAATAAATTAAAATCACACAAGTATTAATAAATGATAAATAATCAATAGTAGTCAATTAACAGCAAAATAAACAATGACATTCCCATAAGAGAGGTAAATGAACATTAAGCCTTATTAAATTTCATTGATCAGTGTGTATATATATCCCTAGACCAAATGCATTTGAGCAAAAGCATTAGCTTCCCCCAAGCAAAATGCCCAAATCCGTGACCTTGCATTTTAAATAGTTTACTAAATTGGATATGGAGAGAGAACAACTGAAATTAGCCATCACTCTCTGAATGTTCTTACACCAACCCTTGTGTAGGTATCAATATCCTAGCATTTTTCACCCTGCAATTATTTCTTTTCTTTGATTTTTATTACAATAACACGTACAATTTTTAAAAAAATCTGAATTCTACCAAAGGGTGTGCAATAAAGTTAACATAAACACCTCAGTATTCCTCACACCCAGTTCCCCTATCCAGGCAAAACAATTTACAAAGATTTTTTACATTTAATTTGTCCAATGGATTCCCTGAGATTTATAAACAGTAACACACACACACGAAGTAAATAGGAAACTTTCTTTCGGATTTTTAAAATTTACCCATTATCTATTGATAACTCACTCTAAAAGGCCAGACTTTTAGCTCACCACTCATGTATCCACTCCCCACTTGCAGTTATTATCCCATAATTCTCAGCATCTATCTCTGTTGTTTCCATCTGCAAATTCAAGTGACTATTTATGGTCTATGAACCTTAATTTTTATGTCTTGAAGCCCATTTTCTAAGATAAGGGCATTGGTGCATCCATTTCCTCCAACTTATCTTTATTAACTCACTGTATCATTGTTTTTGTATTCTTCTCTTAAAGCAATGTTAATTGTTTCATAATTATAGAATTTAGTGCAAATGTAAATTAGAGTTTAGAACAGGGCCAGGTAGTATGTTGATTAACCCTTCTCCTTTGTGATATGTTGTTATGTTTATATTCTATGTTCCTTCTGAACTAAACTAGACAACAGGTCAATTACTAAGTAACATACCAGTGCTTCCCTATTTTGTTCTCTTATATTTATTTCCTGAATTTCACATTTTCCTTTCTTATTTAATTTGCTGGAATGTGACCACAATTCATTTCTTAAAGAAGAATTTTTGCAAAGCATACTTCCTGAATTCTTTCAGATTTCAAAATAGTTTATTCTTTCCTAACATTTTAGTGAAAGTATGCATGAGTATGTAAGTCTGCATCAAAAATCACTTCTGCTAAGAATTTTGAAAGCGTGTTTCCATTTTTATCTATAATGCTAAGTTAATGATAGTCTGATTATATGTCATTTATAGGTGATTTTAGGAATTTTTTTTAAGTTTCACAATGATGTACCTAGGGTATAGTGCATGGAAAGCCTTTTAAATTAGGTTGGTTTCCCTCTTTAGCTTTTAAGGAATTTTTGGTACTGTATCTTTGATCATTTCACCTTTGTTCTCTTCATGCATATTTTTAACAACTTCTTAGCCAAGTGATAGCCATCCCGAACTAATGTTGTTTTCTCTCTTCCATATTCCTTTTTTATTGTAGTCATGACAAATGAGCAATTAACTTTGTATTTATTTTCCAACATTCCCATTAAATATGTTATTTCAATTATGACTTTAACTCCCAAGATTTTTTTCTCCTTATTAACTTATTAATTATTAATTAATTATTAATTTTTTCTCCTTATTCCCTCCCTCCCTCCCTCTCTTCCTTCCTTCCCTCTTTCTCTTTTTCTTTCTTTCTTTCTTTCTTTCTTTCTTTCTTTCTTTCTTTCTTTCTTTCTTTCTTTCTTTCCTTCCTTCCTTCCTTCCTTCCTTCCTTCCTTTCTTTCTTTCTTTCTTTGTTTTTCTTTCTTTCTCTTTCCTTTCTTTCTTCTCTCTCTCTCTCTCTTTCTTTCTTATGGCCAAAACCTCAAATTCACCTAGGAGATTTTTAAAAATTATTTTGGTTTACCAAATTACTCTTATTTACTCAGTGTTAGTTTTTACTTAATACATCTTCATCATTGTATTTCATGTAGCAATACCTTTATGAACTTTGGTGAGTCATGGTAGCCAAACTGTGCTAACCTACCCTGTGTTAGCCAGACAGACTCCATTTTGCTGAGAGTCAGCCAGACTCCATATTAACCTCTGCCTCACCCCTCCCACCATTTCTCCTTTGAGTGCATATCTGGGTCATGCTCCTGTGCTGGGTCATGTTGTACTTCGAGCTGTAGAAACATATAGCCATTATAACCATATCCTGCTTAACAAGCCCACTTGCTATTGTGGACACTCCCTTGATTGATTGTATGGAAGGTACCAAATGCTCTCCTTTAGTTACCAGGAATCATGAGAACCACTTGTGTATACCCTCCTTAGTTAATCAACAATCATGGGAGCCTCCTGCCTCCTAGTTACCAGCCTCCTCCCCTAACTTGCTTGTTCTGCTTCTGTAAAATTCCACTTCAGCTATGCTCCCCCTCCCCTTTCTTAAGCAATGTATAAAAAGAAATCAAGCCCCTTCCTCGGTGCCAAGAGATTTTGAGCGTGAGCTGACTCTCAGTCGCTGGCAATAAAGGACTCACAATCATATTTCAGAGTGTGGCGCTTTCCTAACAACTTGCTCGGATGTAACTAAACCATACGTAACAATAAGGGTCTAAGAAGATTGATATAGAGACTGCATTCAGCAGAAAATGATCTAGAGAAAGAAATCATAGGAGTGACTCTTGAGCTGCAGGGCCCTACATAACAGGACAAGAAAGGACAAAGAAGATTTCACTCTGGGTCTCTGTTACTTAAACTAATCAACCTTATTTTCCTCAGATGGCTTTGTCAAATTTGTATTCATACCTGGGGTAAAGGGCCTCAATGTTGAGCATTGAGCATAAGGAGTTGGAGAAACAAACGTGAGTGATTTACATCTGCCATGTAAGTCCTACATTAATTGTCTTGTCTTAGTCCTATTTCTTTCTTACACCTATCAAAGCACTGACATTTCTTAGTCTGCATCCTCTTTGGAATTCTGCTGAAGTCTGCTTTTCATTAGATACAACTTCCTCTTCAAATGTTCTAGATCCTGTCTTTCTGTTCTTTGATTAATGACTCGTCCATTCATCTCTTTTTATCAGAAGTGTGTTTAAACCTGTCTTTTATTAACGCCTCTCCCCCACTGCTCTCAGCTGTCAATTTATTTACCTTCTTTACCTTTATTATACTTGCATGTTGGGACTTGGAAAAAGTGGAGGTAGGTAACAATGCTTTCTCTACTATCTTGCCCTGATGAATCCGCCTCTCACATGTAACAGTGAGTTACTGAAAGACAGCAATTGTGTTTTTTTGTCTTTGTATTTCTAGTTCTTATCATGGGTCCTGGAATATGTTACATGTTCAAAAAGTGTGTGATATAAAAGAAAACAAGGTTAATTCTATTCTAGGCAGATGTGTGGTATCTAAAGGTCATTGCATTTTCACTGTGCAATTCTTGCAGAAAGCAATGCTATGCTGTGTGAAGCAAAATGTCACAAGAAAGTCTGCCATCATTTCAATTCCTTCATGTGATAATTTCTGAATTAAAGTGTTATTATAATGAGGAAATGGCAAATTTCCTTAATAAGGAAAATAGTAAAACCATGAGGCTGTGAAATTAATAAGACTTTATAAATTAAATATATTTACAGTGAAAATCTCATGCAAGGAAAATATTTAAATTACATGAAATCCTTGCACAGAACAGCAACGATAAATTTATTTGGATTTAATGGCATGTACTCATCAAATACTCATATCTGTGCATCATATAAAACATTTATATACAATTACATTTGTCACCAATGCAGGCAGTTGATAGCCCAGTAACTCATTCTATGTCATTGATTCAGAACAATGATCTTTAAATATTACCTACATGGTAGCTCTGGAGGGGTATTAAATAACATTATTATAACTTCCAAGTGTTTATGGGGAACATGCAATTTAATTCAACATCATAGTGAAATGTTGTCTTTTTAAAAAGACAAAATAAACCAAAGCAATGTGTTTTCTTTTTAAATACTCAGTGAACAGTTTTTTAAATACCATTTCATATCTGACTTACATAAAAGAGAAAAGATAAATTCTTACTTAAAAGTCAACTGACACCCTGATGCTATACAATTACTACCCCATTACACTAGGTTTTCAGATAAGGAAATAGGGTCCTAAAGACAGTTTAATGTGTACTCAGTACTACAAAATTATTTACAGTTTTAGAACTAGAAATAAGGACACCTGGATTCTAGTTCAGTCTAATACTTTTTATATTACACAGTTTGTAGCCCATATGTGGAAAAATTGTGGGGAAGCAGGAAACCATCTCAAAGGTAATGACTTAAGTAGACCTATGCTTTAAAAGACTGGTCTTCAGGTCCAAAGAAAACGGCATGATTCTTTACAAACCACGTCCATAAAGGATTCCAGAGAACAAAGCAGTTTAAG
Source organism: Plecturocebus donacophilus (assembly GCA_004027715.1). NCBI lineage: Eukaryota > Metazoa > Chordata > Mammalia > Primates > Pitheciidae > Plecturocebus > Plecturocebus donacophilus. The sequence continues at coordinate 116,775 of PVKP010000200.1, forward strand.
ACAACCTGGGCCTTAAAGAAGGAAACTAGACATGTTGTTTGGTTATTTCTCATTAATAGTTTCTGAATGACTGAATATGGATTGCTGTTAGTTGGGGCTGGTGTCATCTTTCTGAAGGACAGGTCCATGTTGATCTCCACAAAGCACTTCTACTGACCCATACTGACATGAATACACTTTAAGAACTGTACCTTTTTGGGTAAGAAGATGAAAAACTTGGCAACACAGATGGCATTGTCATCACATAGTCTTCCCAAGAGTTAGGAGTTGAGAAAATGATCTAACATGTGAACAATGGATGTGCAGATGGTATCAATAAACAGCCTCTCAATTCCTGGATAATGGAATTGCATGTCAGAATTATGAGCTCATAGCTGGGGGTGAAGTTCAACTTATGAGTAAAAGAAAAATTATGTTTACTAGAGCCTGCAGTACCTGCTCGGAGGGCTTCGTTCTAAATATAGATCAATGAGGGAGAAAAAGGTAATAAATGTCAGACAATGACTAGCAAATGAGCAAAGCACAAACAAAAGGAGAATGAATGGTTTAGATGATGTCACATATCATCACAAAATGTCTGGCTGGGGTTATCCGGCTGCCCCTCTGGCCACTTGCCCAGGAATGTACCTTGGCAACTATGTACTCATTTTGTTCTGAGGCTTTTGTGGTCTTGTAGAAACATCTGAAACAGTAGTCTGAAAAATGTAATGTGATTAATAAAAGATCAACTGTTATTGGTTTCCATATGGGATATGTCTAGGCAGAAGACTGGTATTTTCTTTAACAAGAAGATTCTACTCAGACATTATAATACATTTTCTGAGGCTCAGTCTCAGTAAGCTGTAAGTAGAATGTACTGTCCTAAAACATAAAAGTAAATCTTTTCCTAAATATTTGCTTTAAGGAGCATATTGTCAGTAGATGCAGTGTCGTATGAAGACCCAAGAATTTGCTGGATAATCTCTGCCTAGGCTTTCCAGCACAGGGTCTCCTATCAGACAGTGATGCACATCAGTAAAACAAAGGGCAAGAACAGGGATGTCTGTCTGACCTTACAGAGGAGCTTCCCTTTGGATGACTATAATGTCTAACTATTTTAAGCCCTATATCTGGGTTTCCTGAGTTTTTACCTCTGCCTGCAATTGTCGCTGCTTGGAAGAGTAATAATTAGTTCTGTACTTCTTTAATATTCACATATGTAATTATTGCTTTGCATTCATTGAGCTGTGAACATTTCTGTCTTCTGCTTTAGAGATATAGGATTGGAAAAATAAATGAATTTCATCCAAAGAGAATTAGCACAAACATACACATATACACAGAAGTGCACACAAAAATTAATCTTAAAGAGGTAGAAACGGGATGGATTGGGGTTCCTGCCATGGAGTAGAGAGCAACTGGTACCAGAGATTCAAAACTGTTGAGGGGATGATGGAGATTTCTCTCTTCCCTGTCATAAAGAGTAATTCAATCAGGAAAATTGGCATGCATTGGTGAATTGTTGGTGCAAGAGCTGAGAAGATGTAAAGACATAGAGAAAGGGGATATTGCAAATGAAAGGATGTTAACATAACATAATTTTTAAGAGGGCTGAGGAGAAGGATTGATGGGATACTTATATTCCTCTAAATTTCACAGATAATGATGTCCACAAGAAAGAGTCTGGTGAAATAATTTTAAATTTTGGTGAGCACAGACTATCAATGCCACAGGAAATGGGTAATTTTCTGTGTCAACTTGGCTAGGCTGTGATCCCCAAGTGTTTGCTCAAACAGCAATCTAGTTTTCCCTGCGAAGGTATTTTTAGATAAGATTAACATTTAAATCAGTAGACTTTGAGTAAAGCAGATGACCCTCAATAATGTGAGTGGGTCTCAAATTTATTTTAAGTTGAAGGGCTTAAGAGAGAAAAATTAAGGTCATCCATGAAAGAGGGAATTCTGCTGCCCGATTGCCTTTGGACCCAAGCTGCCATATCAGCTCTTCCTTGAGTCTCCAACCTGACAGCCTGTCCTATAGCTAAGAGCTTGTTAGTCTCTCTCTCTCTGTATACACACACACACACACACACACACACACACACACACACACACACACACACCCCCTATTAGTTCTGTTTCTCTGGAGAACCCAGAGTAATGTACTTCCTCAGTAATTACTGTAGTATTCTGGATTCTGTTACTTTACTATCAGCCTTAAAATTGCAAAAAAGAAGAAGAAAAATGTTATTAACCATTTCAACACTAAGTTTTCCGACATTTTGGATAAAAGAAAATGCAATCTATACGTTTCAGACTCACTTGCTGTTATCTAGAACATTTATATTGGAGACAGTTTAAAATTTCTATATATGTATTTTTCTTGAAAACAAGTAAAATAAAAAATAGATTTTTTACTGTATCCATATGCAGAGCATAAAATCTGTTTCTAACTCAGATTTTCCAAAATCTCCTTGGATTGCAATGTTGACAAAACTGTCTCTTAATACTAAAAACAAAACAAAACTAACTGCTGGCAATAATACCTTTGCACTATTAAATATACTACTGAGTCTGAATTAGGTCAACAGGAAATAAATTGATTGTCAAAAGCTGCATATTAAAAAATCTTTCATTAAATGCATTTGATATAAATACATAACTATAAAAGGTATATATTTCTAATGTACACGTGTGATATAGATAAATCTGAAGCCAAGCTATAATCTTTTCCAGAAAATAACTTACTTTTGAAAAGAAAAGCTTCCTATTTTTCCCTGACCATTCAAACAATATACTGAATGTAGGCCTCAAAGTGCCAATTAAAAAGTGCCTTTTTGCAGAATGTCCCGTTTGAGGTGTCAGGTGATGAAAGATTACCAACCGGCATTAGATAAAAAGAATAATTTTTCAAGAGAAAAATATTGCTGCAATTTGTTTTATTGTATATTTAATGAAATTCTTTCAATAGACCTCAATGTGAAGAAGTATTAGTACACAAATATCCAAGTAATTACTAGCTATTTAATACCCACACACAAACTTTTTCTTTTTCTTTCTTTTTTTTTTGTTTTTGTTTGTTTGTTTTTCATTCTCTAGAGTAAAATCATCTAGGAAAGGAAAGAAAAAGTAAAATATTTATTGTCCTCCTGATAGAAGATTTCAAATTTCTCAGTATCTTACAATTAATTGTCTGGTATTTTATTTACTATCATTGTATGTCAACTAAACATCACATAAAACCTGTCATGCTGTTAATGGGAGAGAAAATAGTACCAGTTTCAAATGTTTGGGAAACATAAGTTTGACCTAGCTAGGCTGACCTTTCATCTTCTATCAGTACATACTCAGAAGTCTGATAGATGTGCCTTGGACTCTTCAGTCCCATACATCATCAAAGTCCACTCTTATGATGTTATTATTATAGTTAACATTTCAGTTCTCTCATTTCAAGGCCCAGATGGCATGTATTGTGACAAGACCAAGGTGGCTGCCTCTCCTTTGACCTATTACAATGACTTTTGGTCCCAAAGATTGTCAAAATGTAAGTCTCTGTTACTCCTAATATCTCAAGAATATGTGAAAAGGGCTGGCATAATCTTTAGAAAATGGCCACATATCTGGAATCCAGTGAAGACTTTTCATAAGATCAGTTAAAGGCAAGACAGTAGTGGTTTTACCTCTGCTTCAGCAATACATTAAATAGCAAAGCAGATCTACTGATTTTAAGCATTGTATGACTGGTACATATTATTTTCAGATGTTGCATCATAATGTTTTTCTAGCATTGTTCAGTATTTGATTGGCAATCTGCAACTTTAGAGATTTCTATAAAATTTAAAAAGATCAGAGAAAGAAATTGTAAATATGAAATGCAATTTAAAATAATTCTAAGGAAAGAGACAGCTATTAGGAAATATTCTAAAAAAGTAAGTTTAAGAAATATTAGAGTGGGGGACAATGAGCAGAGTATGATCCAGGAAGAACTAGACCGGGAACACAGAAGCTCCATTCGCCTTCCTGTAGAGGAGAAATCAGGTCTACACTGGCATAAGAGCATTCATATTAACTTGGCCAAGATAAAGGTACTGAGATGCTGAGTAATTCTGTAGAAACCTAGAACCATGAAAGTGCTCATGTCTTTTATTTGAATGTTTTTCAACTGACCATTCCTCAAAACAGCAAATAATTTTGATGATAAAGAGCTGCTATTGTGATTCAGTTATGTTTGCAAAAATATCTCACTCCAGTTGATCAGATCATACTAGAAACTGCTGGCACAAATGTTTTTGTGACCAGATACGTTTGAAATAACAGCTGAATCGTTCAGTCATGCATAATAGTCCAGAAAAAAAAGAAAAAATGACAAAAAATTATAAAAACCTAAAAGATACACTCTGTTCTGCTACTGAGGGATGGTGACATTGATTTTGCTTCACTATGAAACATAGCATCCACAAGAAAAACAGAATTCAAGTATGTGGATATAAACGTCTTTTTCAATTTTACATATCACTAATAAGGCATTTAAGATTCAGACTACAGAGTCTACACCAACTAGTTTAAATAAAAATTGGTTTATTACAGGACATTTCAACTTATAAATTACATAACCTAAACAAGGAAGCCAGAAAAATACCTAACTATATTGCAGGACTGACTCAGCAGAAATCCTACTGCTGCTGCTTGCTAGTCAAGAGCCACAAAGCCAGGATCTATGCTACAGCTGTTTAGGAAAGAAAAATGAAATACCTCCATGATCATATTTGTGAAAGACCCTTCCCTTTCCAGTTCCCACACTGGTGCCTCTACTGGTAAATTCCTGGTCACATGCAGAGCACCAGCTGCAAAGGAATCTCTGGGATATGTAGTGTTAATATTCCATACCCTGAGCTCATCCAGTGTGTCGGTCACTGGCACTCATAAAGAGAAGTCAAAAATGGATTGAGCATCAAAATGTTGGAGAAAGATTAGAGAATTGTTAGAAGAGATACTAGGGGAATTACAGTATTATAATTATTAAAATACACTTTTTATATTTTGAGAGTTTGAATTTATAAATCTCTCATAGATTACATAGATTAACTGAATTACTACTTGTCCAAAAATTATCTGTTTTATTTATACTGTATTTTAATAGGTGTCCTTTTACTTTCAAAAATTGTAGCATTTTTAAACAAATTTTCTTAATGTGATACAGGAGAAAACTGAAAAACAACATATTTAGATTTTATCTGAGGTTTTTTTTTTTCGGTCAGCTGGTGAAATTGGTAAATCCTGCTAATAAGTCTTTATACCAAATTACATTTTAAAATTAGTTTCATAAAAGGAACAACAGCATGTCCATGCTAGACCAGATGTGGTCATTTACAGTCCATTTAGTTGAGCCATTTGAAATAAAACAACTACACTTTTATATCCAAAGTTATTTGTTACAGGAACTTGATAATCCACAATTTGATGTGAGGTACTTGTCAGAAATTTTCAAGTTTATAACACATAAGTAAACATTTGAAAGCAAACCAGTTTGATTTATAAATATTTAAAAACAAATTTAGCAAACTTTGTTTTCAAGAGATACAGTCTTGCTTTGTTGCCTAGGCAGGAGTGCATTGGCTATTCACAGGTGCGATCATAGCACACTACGGCCTCAAACTTCTGAGCTCAAGAGATCCTCCTGCCAAGCTTCCCAAGTAGCTGGGCATATAGGCATGCCCCTTTACATTTACATACGAAACATCTCACAGTACTGAGGGACTGCGTTAGAGGGCCTTCCCAAGGGCGGCTGGGGGCATTGTTTTCAGTGCAGGAATTCTCTGGTTTTCCGGCCTCTGGCCAGGTAGGCCGCTTTGTTTCTGGTTTTTTCCCCTCTGGCTCTTGGAGGTGGGGGCTCTGTTTCTCAGGGTTATAAAACAAGTAGCCAATCCGGTAATGGAGTCAAAGATCAATCAACCCAGAGGACGTTTGAAAGAACTCCCCCCATTGGACAAGAACATAAATGGGGCGGGCATAACTCAAAGGTAAAAAGTAGCCTCCAGCCGGGCGGGATGCCTCTGCGGATCCCTTCCCACGCCGCGTGGGAGCTGTCATTTCACTCTGCCTAATAAACTACACTTTTGCACACTCTTTGGGTCCACAAGTTCTATTTGAGCTGTAAAACTTGCCGCGCCTTTGGGGCCACGTTCCCTATTCTTGCGTGTTAGGAAGGCCAAGAGCCTAAGCTGCCAGATAGCTACGCCACTTCTGTAGTGCAGCGGCGAGAACGTCCTGCTTTTCAGCTCGGCAGCCCGGTTTGATTTGTGTGTGTGGGAACCAGGGAATCCGGCTGTAGTTTTACTCTGGTCACAGCATCACAATCACCTGAGTTGTTCACATTTCCCTGTTGCTTCTAACTACTTGCCATTCAAACACACTTGTTTCTTTTATGTGTCAGTCATTCCCTGTGCCATTTACCTAGCACTGAGACCACGCTATGCCTGGACTTGAACCTCACTTTTCAACCTTGTCCTATGGTGAGCATTGACAGACCTTTTTGTTTATTCGGAAATGCTGCTTCTGGAACTGACGAAATGCAGTGGTTTGCATTCTCTTGCATAGAAAGAAAAACGAAAGTTACAAAACAAAGAAGTGGAACACAACAGCTTTTTTTTTTTTTTTAATTTCAGATTATAATGATCCTGAGGCCCCTCACATGTTTTTTCGTCTCATTTGTGTAAAAGACTCTGTCATGCTTCAGTATTTGTGAAGAGAGTGAAAATTATGGACTTAACCCTCCCTAAAATGGCAATAAAAAAAGAAAAAAGAAAAGAAAAGAAAAAGCATGTTTATGCTCCTTAACCTCATACCTAAAAATTAAAATGGTTTTTATTTACATAATTTATCTAGCACTGGGTTTAATGTAGTAACCTAGCTTCTAAATAGAATATATTCCTGAATTGATTCCATAATCTATTTGGTTACCAGGGATTTCCTCCTGGTAGTTGTAGAAATAGAGAATGGACATATTTCTCTATTAACTATTTCTTCCTTATCTTTTGAGAAATCTCATAACATCACAGAATGTTATGTTTCACACTATGTCAAAATGTAAAACGGCTTCCTCTTACCAAGAAGTGTAGCTGTTGGCTAGCAGCTCATCAGTAAATCACAGGCAGATGTTCTGTTCCTATCTGCACACTAAAACCTGTGCTTTCAGTGCTAAAGATCTTCATCCTGCCACACTAAACTATGAGAGGCCCTGAGCTATCCAACTGATACGAAGACTCAAACAGCTTTATTTACTTCTGAATATACTGAAGGAGTTGGGGGTCGGGGAGGGCATGAAATCTTCAATTTGATCCAGCTGTGAAGCTTCCAGAGAATCCCTCTGCAGCCAGTGCTGGGCTAAGATTACACCAGGCAAAATGCCTGAAGAGATACTGAATAGGTTTGATACAAATTACATTGTCCTGCTGGTTTGAAAGTGCACATTACTGGAGTCATTAACCATAATCATCCTCAATTACAAGCACTATAACCCTGCATACAGCAGCCCAGTAAATGCAGCCATTGTTTGTCTGCAATATCCATAATCTGTGAAGACATTGCCTCCCCTCACTGGACAAGAAGCCACCTCCTTTCTGTCCTTTTCTGCTGTCTTGTCTACTTGGTCCCAGTGTTTCAAGCTTTATCTCCAAAATAGTGAAATCTGTTAAAGCAATTTTATTTTCTCTGACAATTCAATATTGTTAAAGATATTACTTTTCCTATTCCATGCTAAGGAGTATGCATTAGTTATGACAAATTTCAGATTCACTTTTGCTTGCCCTATTAGCTTGGCCAGTCTTTTTAAAAAAAATATTAATTTTCTAATTATTTTGCAATGGTATTATAAAACTTCATATCACGAAGTGGTAATAAAATAAGGAAACAAATAGGATACATGGTTTATAATTCTCATATTGTAACATTTAATTATCAGAATCTATATGCTTCCAGTCAAGTTTGAACTGAGCAAGGGTTTGGGAAGACATACCTAATTTATATATATATTATATACATATATATATATACACCTAATATATATTATACATATATACACACACACACGCACATATATATAAAGAAACAGGTGTGTTTGGATATATACATACATATATATGTGTGTGTGTGTGTATGTATATGTATCTCTTCCTAAACTCTTGCTCGGTTCAACCTTGACTGGAAGCATATACATTCTGATAATTAAATGTTATGAGAGTTATAAACCATGTATGTCTCATAAATGTTATGAGTTATATATATATTTGAAATATTTCATACATATGAAATATTTTCAGACTAGCATAGTCAAAATACAAAATAGTACAAAAATAGTACAAAGTACTGTAATATTTTTGCCCCTACGTTTCCTGAATGTTAACATTTTTTTCATACATGCTTTATCATGCTCTTCAGTTTGTAACTTTTTGTCCTTTATCTATCTATGCATCTTCTATCATCTATCATGTCTATCATCTATTATATCTATCATCTATCATATCTATCATCTATCTATTTTTGTCTGTGTGCTATACTTTGCATATTTGTCCCTTTTAAAACTCCTGTGGAATTGCCATTGCAACTGTATTTACAGGTGAGGTCTTTATGAGATGATTAGGCCCCGATGGTATCATCCTCATCTGTAGGTTTAAATCCTTAATAAAAGAACTTCTAGGAATGAGGTTTCTCCCCAGCCTTCCACTCTTCTACCGTGTAAGAACACAGGATTACTCCTCTCTGGAGGGTGCATCATTCAGGGCACCATCTTGGAAGCAAAGATGCTTCCAAGACCTTACATTACCAGGCAGCAAATCTGCCAGCACTTTGATCTTGAACTTCGCAACCTCTAGAACTGTGAGAAATAGATTTTTATTGTTTATAAGTTGCCTATCTATAGTATTCTATTATAGCTGCACAAAACTGGCTAAGACACTTGTGTGTTTTGTTTTTCTAAACACGTACTTTGGAAGTAAGTTGCAGATTTTACATTTAAATACCCCTTTACCTTTCAATACTTCAATGTGTTTATAAATTCAGTATATTTCTAAAAATAGGATATTTCTTACACAAACAGAATCCAATTATTAAAAGGAGGAAAATAACATTGATAAAGCAGCATTATCTAATCTAAATGTTTTGATCAGATTTGGCCACTGCCACCACTAATGTCCATTCCTGTTCCAGAATTCAATACAGAATGGCATGTTATCTTTAGTTTTCGTTTCTGTCTGACTTAACATTACCTTACATATTTAAAGAGATCAGGCCAATTATCTTGTTGACTGTCCCTCGTTTTGAGTTTGACTAATGGCAACTCACTATTAGATGCAAATTATAAAATTTATGCAGGAAAATAGCAGATGTGATAATATGTGTTTCTCAGTATTTCTTATTAGGAGGCATCTGGTATTGATTTGTCCCATTGCTGATAATGTACATTTTAAAGCTGCAGTTAAGGTTGTATCTGTCAGGTTTCTTCAGTACAAATTTACTATTTTTTTTTCCCTTGTAATTAATAAGTATCTTATGAAGAGATGTTATCGAGTAACTATTTGGCTTGTTGTCATACTTTTGTTCATTATCCATTGATATTTTTGCCAGAAACTGTTACTACTGCGATTGCAAACAAATGGTGATTTTACTAATTCCGTGATTGTTTTTACATTTGTTACTCAGAATTCTACAGTAAGAGCTCTTTGTTTTCCCCATTTATTCATGTATTGGTTCATTTCAGCACTGAATCCTTGATTTTTATTATATTCTGTGTGTTATGTTACTATTATTGTGATTCATATTGGTCAAATTGTTCCAAGTTTGGCCAATGGAGGAGACTTCTAGCTGACCCTTGTGTTATTTTTACATGCCCTCATCATTTGTTGAGCTTGTTTTACCTCCTAACACCACAAAATGTTCTAAGTGCATCTTACAGTTTCCATGTTTTAGTCCTAGAATCAGTCATATCTACAAGGATACCTGCATACTATTTAGAAGAAAATAATACTTAGAAACAAAAATCTGTGTGTAATGTTTGCTCAATGACAGTGGGATGTTATTGCCTTTAAGAACTCTCTCTGGTTAGAAAATAGATTCATGTATGTATGTACATTGTGTGTGTATGTGTGTGTGCACTCGTCCAACATATCTATACCTATTTGTTATAGATATAGTGTGGCTGTTACTCACTGATATTTGGTGAGTAGTTTTTTTTTTTTTAATTTATAAGTAATTTTTAATTTGGGGATTTTCTGTATTTGAGCATATTACTTTTGTGTTTTGTTGTTGTTGCTTGCTTGTTTTCTTTTTTTTTTCTGCATTGTTCTGAGAGGAACTGTGGTGTAACATGGATTTAGTTGGGTGCTGTTATCTCCGGCTATGGGAAATGTTGGCATAATTTTCCACTGTATTTCACTAGTTTTCACTTGGAGTTTTTTTATTCAACAAATACTGGGAACTACAAGAAATACTTGAGATACTTCTTATGTAAGGGAAATGGAAAAAGGATAAGATTCCTTTAAGAAAAGATAATTATAGTATAGGGCAAACAAAACCTGATGTCAGAAATATCAGATATTGATAATCAATAATAAAACATTATTTATTACTACACTCTTTTTAGGTAGTTACTTCAGTAGCTTTTGTTTTGGACTCTGACAGTAAGTTTCTCTGAATTTCTTGCCTTATTTAAAGCTTTCCAGCAGGCAAGATGGAAACTACATGGGGAGTTCATTCAAACCCAGGTGGATTCGGTTTTGTATGTACAGTTGTTGCTGACATTTCTTGTCACCTCTCTTTCAGTTGAAAAAAATCTATCTCGGCATTAGATGAAATTATCTTTAGCCCTTTTAATAACTCCTTTCAAGCAGTAAGATAAAAACTGATAGTATTTTTTTTGCCAAAAATATACCAGTCCTTGAACATTAATAAGTGATTATTTCAAATAAAGTTTTTTATATTCCTTTAAATATTATTGTAAATTTACAATTCGAATTATTTATTGCTCACAAAATATTATATTATTTAAGAATTAAGTTATTAAATCCATTAATATAAATTGATGTAAAATTTATTAAGTTGTTTTTATGTTATTTAGTAATTTTCAATTCTCATATTTTTCATTTGAGTGGGGGTTATTGTATTTAAAGCTTTTTCCCTCAGATATGAGGCATTGTTGAGATTGTTGAGATTTGAAATCTCAAGATTGTTGAGATTTCAAACTTCATATATTTATCATTTAACGTGGATACCATAAACATAGATATCATTTAACAAGAGTGGAAACAAGCACCCATGAGGCATCCTATACTTTTTAAAAAATGGTCAGGAAAAAAAAAGAAAGACAAAAATGTAATTAATTGATATCTAGGTTAAATAATTTACCTCTTTTTAAAATTTAGAATAATTTATCTAAACTACTAATGAGACAGGTAATTCCACATAACATAAAAGAAATTTCTATTAGGAAAATTAAACAAAAAATCAGAGCATATGTTATTTCTGAAATGTCAAGCAATAACCTTTAGCAATATTTGTTACTCTGAAGTAGGCAGAATAACTTCTATTACCATCTCAACTATATACTATTATATATTGCTGCATTTTTGTAGTGTTTACCATGGACCGTGCTGTGTCCTAACTCCTTTAAATAAACTAACTCATTATTCTTATAACACCCTATGGATGAGATTCTAATATCATATCACTTTTAATTTGAGTGAACTGAAGTAGAGAGACTTTAAGTACCTTGTCTAACATTACTTAGCTAGGGAATTGAAGAACAAGTCACCAAATAGCAATCATGTTGTTATAGCAGAGAACAACCTAGTTATTGAGAGACATTTAGGTTTTAGCTTCAGAGTTTAGGCCCTCTGATTAGCAACATTTAAAACTGTGATGTATAATTAGAGAATTGTGTACTTTCACGTTTTACATAGCAACAGAAAACTTAATGTTTTCCATTGGCTATTAATAACCCATAACAAAAAAAATAGTGTAAAACAACAAATACAACTACTTTATTGTTGAACCTCTTTGGAATTTACCTTTTAGCTTCCAGTGTTTGATTTCTAAAACTTTATTCTTTGGAAATTAAAATACTACATGTATAATATGCATTAAAAATAACACTTCCTATCTGATCTTACACATTGTAGAACAATGGCCTTTGCTTTGAATTTGTAAGTTCATTCAAAAATCACCCTTACTTTAATTTGTGAATGCTCTTAATCAGGTCATTCTCACTCCTAGATTGAACATCTACTTGGGTGAAGGCCACTTGCAGTTTATTGAACTATATACTACTATCATTACAGAGAAACTCCTTTCCAGACATATGAGCTTCTCAATAGCACATGGAATATTCTCCAGATAGATTATATGTTAGACTACAATACATGTCTCAACAACTTTCAAAAAATTGAAATTATATCAAGTATCTTTTCTGATCTCACTGTTATAAAACTAGAAATCAATAACAAGAAGAACTTTAAAACAATAGAAATACATGAAAATTAAACAGCATACTCCTGAACAACAAAAGTGTCAATGATAAAATTAGGAGAGAATTTTAAAATGTCATGAAATGAATGATAATGGTAACTCAACATACCAAAACCTGTGGGAAACAGCATAAGAAGTACTAAGAGGAAAGTTTATAGCAATAATTCTAGATTCATAAAATAGAAAAACCTCAAATAAAAAATTGAATTTTGTGACTTAGGGAACTGGAAAATGAAGAACAAGTGAAACTCAAAATCAGTAATAGAAAATAAGTAATAAATATCAAAGCAAAAATAAATGCAATAGAAACTAAAAACATAACACCAAAGATCAATAAAATGAATAGTTTTTCGAAATGTTAAACAAAATTGGCAACTCTTTAGGTAGACTAAAAGAAAAAGAGGATACTTAAATAAATATAACCATAAATGAAAGAAAAAAGTCATTACAACTGACACCACACAAATATACAGAAGAATTAGAGAGTATTATGGGAAAATTACATGCCAACAAACTAGACAATCTAGAAGAATAGATATATTATTAGACACATAAAATTTACCACTATTAAATCATGAAGAGTAGAAAAACTGAACAGACAAATAACAACTAATAAAATGGAATCAATAGTAAAAAGTCTTCCATCAAAGAAAAGCTCAGGACCAGATGGCTTTATTGCTGAATTCTAACAGACATGTAAAGAAGAACTAATACCAATTCTTTTCAAATGATTCAAAAAAATTAAAGAAGAGGACCTTCTTCCAAATTCATTGTACAAAGACAAAATTACTTAATACCAAAACCAGAAAAGAACAAAACAAAACAAAAATAAAGCAAAGTACAGGCCCATATTTTTGATAAACATAGATGCAGAAATTTTCAAAAAATTAGCAAACTGAATTTTAACAGCACATCAAAAGTATTATTCACCATGAACAAGTGGGATTTATTCCAGCAATGCAAAGATGACACAAAACATGCAAATCAATACATTTGATACATCACACTAGCAGAATGAAAGACAAAACCATATGATCATTTCAATAGATGCAGAAAAAGCATTTGATAAAAAATAACATCCTTTCATGATAAAAGCTCATAACAAATTAGGTATAGAAGCAATGTACCTCAACATGATAAAGGCCACAAATAAAAAACTCATAGCAAACATTGTACTGAATGGGGAAAAGATGAAAGCTTTCTCTCTGAGATCTAAAAGAAACAACAATGCCCACTTTCACCACTTTTATTCAATACAGTACTGGAAGTCCTAGCCATAGAAATCAGGCAAGAGAAATGAATAAAGGGCATCCAAATTGGAAAGGAAGATGTCAAGTTGTCCCTGATTGTATATATAGGTGACATAATCTAACATATAAAAAACTACAAAGACTCTACTGAAAAAAGAATTAAAACTAATAAACAAATTTATTATACTTGCAGCATACAAAATCAACATACAAACATCAGTAGTGTTTCTATTTGTTAGTAACAAATTACCTGAAATTGAAATCAAGAAACAATTGCTTTCACTATAGTGAAAAACAAAACAAAAGCATAGTATTACAATTCACTAAGGAGGTGAAAGATTTCTATAATGAAAACTATAAAAAACTGATAAAATAAATTGAAGAATATATAACAAATGGAATGATAGCCCATGTTTGTGGATTGGAAGAATTAAGATTGTTAAAATATCCATACTACCCAAAGTAATGTATAAATTCAATGCTATTTCTATCAAAATATGAATGACATTCTTCACAGAAATAGAAAAATACCCTAAAATTTGTATGGAACCACAAAAAAGTCCTGAATAGATAAAACAATCTTCAACAAAACCAAACTGATGGCATCCTGGTACTGAATTCAAAATGTACTACAAAGTATAGTAACTCAACACTATGGTACTGGTATAAGAACAGACGTGTAGAATGATGGAACACAATTTAGAGGCTACTAGGAAAACTGTATATGCAGAAGAATGAAGCTAGACCCTTATCTTTCATCACATATAAAGATTAACTCAAAATGAATTAAAGACTTTAAGTCCTGAAACTATGAAACTACTAGAAGAAAACTTTGCAGGACTCTCCATTGGTCAAGGCAGACATTTGTTGTCTATTTGTTTGTTTGTTTTGAGATAAGTTCTCACTCTGTTACCCAGGCTGGAGGGCAGAGGGCAGTAGCACAATCAGGCCTCATTGCAGCCTTGACCTTTCTGGTTCAGGTGATCCTCCCATCTCAGCCTCCCAAGTAGCTGGGACTACAGGTGCATAGCACCATGCCCAGATAATTTTTATATTTTTTGTAGAGAAACGGTTTTGCCATACTGTCCAGGATGTTCTTGAACTCAAGGGCTCAAACTGTCTGCCTACCTCAGGGTCCCAAAGTGCTGGGATTGGTCAAGGCAAAAATTTTTTATATGACACCTCAAAAACATAGACAACAAAAGCAAATCTGAGCAAATGAGATAGCATAAAATTAAAAAGCTTCCACACACCAAAGGAAACAATCAACAGAGCAAAGAGACAACCTACAAAATGGTATAATATTTTTGCAAACCATACATCTGATAAGGAGTTAATATCCAAAATATATAAGGGGCTGGGCATGATGGCTCATGCCTATAATCCCAACACTTTGGAAAGCCAAGGTGGGCAGATCACTTGAAGCCAGGAGTTCGAGACCAGGTTGGCCAACATGACGAAACCCCGTCTCTAATAAAAATACAATAAAAATACAAAAATCAGCCAGGCATGGCAGTGTGCACCTGTTATCCCAGCTCCTCGGGAGGTTGAAGCCAAGAATTGCTTGAACCTGGGAGGTGAAGGCTGCAGTGAGCCAAGATCACACCACTGCACTCCAGCCTGGGTTACAGAGCAAGACTATTTCAAAAAAATTACACACACACACACACACACACACACACACACACAGATATATATTTAAATATACATTTATATATGTTTATATACATTTATATATATTTATATGCATTTATATATATACGGAACTTAAAAAGTCAGCAACAGAATAACAAACAACTGTATTTAAAAATGAACAAAAACCTGAATAGACACTTTTCAAAAAAAGAAAAAAACACACAAAAATGACCGACAGACATGTGAAAAAATGCTCAACATCACTAATCATCGGGTAAATTTAAATCAAAACTGCAATGATATATTATCCCATCCAAGTTATTTTTTGATGTCTACTATCAAAAAATAAAAGAAAATAACAATTGCTGGTGGGAGTGTGGAGAAAAGAGAACACTTAAGCATTGCATAAGAGGAGGTATATTAGTATAATCATTATGGAAAACAGCCTGGAATTTCCTCAGCAAATTAAAAAATAAAACTGTCACATAATCAAATAATCTAACATAAAAATAAAACTAAGGCCATTACTGGGTAGATTTCCAAAACATTTAATCAGTATTTTGAAGAGCAGGCTGCACACATCTGTTTGTTGCAACACTCTTCACAATAGCCAAAACACAGGATCAATGTGAATGTCCATCACTGAATAAATAAATGAACAAAATGTGGTATAGACAGACTATGGAGTACTACTCAACCATTAAAAGTGAATGACTTTCTATCATTTGTGGCAACATGGATTAACCAGGAGTACATTATGTTACGAGAAACAAGCCAGGTACAGAAAGACAATATTGCATGATCACTCTCATACATAGAATCTACTCAGGGAAGTAAAGAACAAAATAGTCATTACCAGAGGATAGAGGAGGGTAGGGAAAAGGAGGAGATGGTGAGAGATTGGTCAATGGGTACAAAGGTACAGTGAGGTAAGAGGAATACGTTCTGGTATTCTATTGCACAGTAGGGAGACTGTAGTTAACGATGTATTGTATATTTCAAAATAGCTAGAAGAGAGGTTTTTGGATGTTCTCATCACAAAGAAATAATAAATGTTTGAGGTGATGGATAGGATACGCTAATTATCCTGATTTGATCATTATATGATACATACACATACTGAAACATTATGCTGTACCTTATAAATACGTCTAAGTATTACATGAATCATAATTTTAAAAAACACAGGCTGGGTGCTGTGGCTCACACCTGTAATTCCAGCACTTTGGGAGGCTGAGATAGGCAGATCACTTGAGCCCAAGAGCCTGGACAACAAGGCAAAATCCTGTCTTTACAAAAAAATACAAAAATAAGCTGGACATGGTGCTGCACCTGTAGTCTCAACTATTTGGGAGGCTGAGGTGGGAGGAAGATCACCTGAGCCAAGAAGGTCAAGGCTGCAGTGATGAGCCCAGATTACATGACTGCACTCTAGCCTGGGTAACACAGTGAGGCCTTATACCAAAACAAACAAACAAACAACAATAGCAAAACACAAAACTGTGTGATACCCTACAATCATACCAGAGTAACACAAATAAAGTTACAACAGCGATAAAACAAGTTCAATTGGATGTTAAAACATTACTCAAATGGCATGCAATGATTTACTCAAATGGCATGCAATGATTCTGTTTTGAGTTGGACACCTAAGAGTTTGGGATGGGGAACTTGGCATAAATATCTCTCAGCACAGGTGATTGCATCAGGCTGCTGGAAAAGCAAAGGGACACTGTAAACAAATCGTCCTACATCAGACATTTGAGAATAAGTTATTAATATCTTATAAGGAAACGTTAAAAAGAATGTATGGGCAAATTAGCAAATATAAAATTGGGACAAATCATAGGAGTTTTATGCACATGAGTATGCTGTTTATAGAGTTATTTTTCTTCTTTTCAACATCAGTTTTGTATTGTGATGAGTAAAACTGGTAAAAGTGTTTCAAGTTTGCAATCTTTACAAAAATGTAGTCCATAGGTTTCTTGCATTAAATCATTTTTGGGTACTTACTAGAAATGCAACTTTTCAAGTCATAGTCTAGACCTACTAGGTTGGTATCCCAGGTGGTTGATTCTAGATAGGTGCTAATCTACAACATTACAGGTGAACTGTATGCATCTGAAATTTAGGAACTACTGGAGTAGACACTATGTATGGCCCAAAGAACATAAAAATAACATCATCCTCATTCTTGCCTTAGATTCCATTGGAAGGTTGAGCAAAATTGTAATGGTTGAAGGAACATGCTAAAAGAAGTACTTTCCATCACAGTCTTTAGCCTTATGCTTTAGAATGCAACACCTTCTCCTCAGAGTGTCAGCATATTCAAACCATAAAAATAATATGAGGGAACAAAGAAGAAAAAGGAGAAAGAGGCATATAAGATAATTATTTATATAACTTAAACTACTGGAATTGGAAAAGTGAATTATTAAGTGATAAAAATGCTACAATAGTACAGAAAAATGCAATACATTTTTTCAAGCTATTAGTAAAAAGAGAAATGAGAGAATATATGAATCATATGATATATTCACAGATACTCCTCCACATACATGATAACAAAACCAAATGTTTCTTTCTGAGTTCAGCTTCTCCATCCCCATTGACCCTGATATTAACATCCAAATCCCAGTATCTACTTCCACACTCATTTTTCTCCTTGAAACTAAGCTACAGAAATCACTTAGGGCTCACTACATCTCTTTGCTGTAAGTAAGCACTGGTAAGAACCAAAATTTCAGACAGTACCAAACACCTTCAGAGTCTCAGGAGTTCATTTTATCTGGGTCCTATGAAGCCTTTCTTCCTTCTCTTTAGAGTAGTCAGTGGCTATCCTCAAATCATCTTCATTTATTCTATTGCAGTGTATGGCTTGACTTCCTTGAGTCTTATTGCTTAAGTTCAACCATAAGTTATATATCCCAATCCAAAGCCTTTGATGCATACATATAGAGAAATACTAAGTCATCGATTGACCATCTTTTGAGAGAAGATAAGGAAGTGACACACAATATTAATTCTAATCTAGATAAGTCCAGATTTTCGTGAGCCTCATTAATATTAGTACTCAGTAAAGGAAGCAAATGCCACAGTTTCTTTTCATGATTTATCCAGTATTTTGGAAAGTTTTTTTATGTAATAATAATGTTTTGTATTTATATAGTGTTGGACAGTTTGAAAATTCTTTTACGTAGATTTATTTATTGGATTCAAAATAGAACCACATGAGGCAAGCAAGGCATGCATGAATCAGAATTTCACAAATAAAGACGATGAATAGAATTTTTTTCTTAACTCATGCAGCTAATAGAAATAACCTCTATTCAAAATAAGATTCCAAATCCAGAAACGTTTCTTGAAATTAATATGTTAAGTATTGGCTCTTAGGATGAAAATAGAGGTAGTAGTAAAGATTATAACCATAGGTGAGAAAAAAATTAGATTTTGGCAAACATACTCTACTCACTTTGGTCTATATTGTATCAACTGGAGTGATTGTTCACTGATCTTGGAAAGCAGTTGTAACAACATTTTTTTCAAGGTATGTGAGTCAGGATGTCCAAGATAAGCATCAGTGAATGAGATACCTTTACCTGTCATGTCTCTGAAACAGAAAATCCACCAAGTAAAATTTTTAGCCCTACAAAATACATTGTACTTGATGTTTATTGGATATATCGAATAAAAACAATAATAGGTACTCTACTAAGAGGTCAATATTTTGAAGCTCAGAATATATGATGAAGAGTTTTCAGCTTCATGTACACTATCAACAAAACAACATTGTAAGACATTGCAGAGATAAGAACTCACCAATATATATACTTTAAAGAGTAATCAGGAAAAAACTAATGAGATTGTTCTAAATAAAATATGTTTTTCTGTTACTAAATGGAGTTAAGGTAATGATACTTTTGAAAAGCCAGGACTTAAAATTAGAGTATAATTCAAGTGCAGTGGGCAGTTGAGATTCACAAAGCATTTCATACATACAAATCATTTCTTATACTGCTACCTCATCTCAAAAAGAAAAGATAGAATCAAGCCATATGAAAACTGTAGAAAACTAGATCAAGAGATCTTTTTTTGGAATGGCATGTATTCAGCAATATCACTGAGATTTATAAACTCAGCAAACTGTTAGCTTTTTGCTTTTTTTGTTTTTGGTTTGTTTGACTTAGTAAGAGTGTATGATTTTATTGACAGAAAATTGCACCACTGAAATATTTTATACTACAGTCTATTTCAAGATCCCTGGAGGTTGAAACAGCTTAAAGTCACTCTTTGGAGAATAGCAATTGACCCCTGAATAGGTCATATTTTACAGTGTTATTTGCTTCCAAAAGAAATCAGGGCACTGGAAAGATTTCAAAAGTCAATCAGTATTTTAGAAAAATAAAGTGATAATTTGTTCAACCGTTTATACCAATAATCACTGTCAAAAATAAGATATGATTCAGGTAAAATTTCAGCTGAAATGCAATTTAAATATAGTGTTCTCAGCTTACATGAAAGCTCACCTGAATCATACATAGCCACATTGAAATAACAGAGATCAGCGAGTATAGTGCACCTTATGGAAATAGAATTATTGTGCAAAACATATAAACAGTTTCATGGAGTGAAAGTAATATTGTATCTCTGAGATTTTTCACCAGGCTCACTTGCAAATCCAAGTAATCCATTTCTTATCATATGTGACATTTATGGCATGATTTTTGGATGTACAATGAGGGGAGCTGGATTGGTTTTGGCAATTGACATTTCAAAGTAGAAAATTAATTTACAAAAAGGCTAAATGTTGAACCACAGAACCAAAGGGTTTGGCAGGAGCAAAAGCTTCAAAGCCATTTTTCATATATTCTCTAAAGGATCATTTCACGGTTTATGCCGAAAACCCGTTTCAGTGGTTATTAACAGAAGTTAATTCAGATGACTGTCTGTGGAATAGACTTCATAAACTTACAGAATGTGAATTAACTGTCCATCATGAAAAAAATAAACTATTGCAGAGACAGATTCATCACAACGATAAGAGAAATAGAATTGTCTGTTTTGCGCTGATCAGCTGCAAAGTAATTTTACTTCAGCAAATGTCAAATAAAATACGCTTTCTATAAAAGCTAACATAGAATATTTGTAATCAACATTTTGTTTCACAATTTTAAAAAGATTTTTTACCCAACTTACATGTTGTCTCTGTGCTATCCACCAGAAATTAAACAAAAATTTCATTGTTGTCAAGTTATTTATAATTTAAGCCATGCATGTGATACTATGTTTTCTAAATTAATTAAAGAAAAAAACAGGTTTAGGGCCTATTTTTACCTGACGATACCAAACAAAAATATGAACAGATAGTAAAAGTTTCATTTAGACCTATGTATGCAGTAGAAATATTTTGTCACATGCGTTGAGTAAAAATGTATATGCTCCAAGGGAAATTTCTGGCCATCATTTCATGGAATCATAAACCTCCTATTTTCTTAAGTCCATATTAATAAAATATTTAGAAAGCTTGTTATGTTTACTTAGATTCTTTCCTTAGGGTTTAAATGATATGATTCTGCTACTGATTAGCTGCCCAATCCTGAGCAAGTCAACTGAATTTCTGTGTGTCTTGGTTTTCTCAGCTATAAAACAAGTACATAGGCTTAGATGATTTTCAAGGACACTTCTAGTTTTAGGTACTATAAGCTCTTGATTATCCTATCATAAAAACTTCTTGAGAAGTAAGATTGTATGTAATTATATTTTTTAACTTATTTAATTTTAGAATTTGGAAAGTTATTGATATTGTGATCTATATGATCATGATACAACAAAACTCAAATACTGTGATATTTGTAATATTACATATATTCTGATATCATAAAAATTTTATAAAACCAAATTTAGTATTTGAAGATCTAGGAAAATATTTATGAATTCTGGAAGCAGACAGAAGACAGCAAGACTCACATTAATTCTTCCTAACACTGATCCTTCTCCCTTAGTTCTATGACTGTTGGTTGCTGTTACCACCACCCTCCTATGCCACTAAATAAGAAAACTCACTTATTCTATATTTCTCTGTATTCATCCTGTTCTACATACATCACTCAGCAAATTCTGTCTTTTTTACCTCAATGGTGATGCAAAATATTCAATATTCTTACTACCACATCTGTAAATTTGTCATCTTTCACTGAACTATCATAATAGAGTAACCTAAATTGCCTACCAATCTATTACTAGCTACTATTTCTTCAAACTTTACACCAAAGTTGATGACACAAATTAGCAAATATAATAAATCTGACTAATGATGCATTCAATCTGGTTATTGCAAAGTATGCATGTATACACACAGAGTGTGTGTGTATATATGTCATAATAATAAATATATTTATAATTATTTAAGATCATTTTAAACCTTCCAGTTCATTGTAGGTCCCACCACTCCCTGCTGTGTTTTTCGAAGCTGCTTTACACTTAATAGTTAGAAAAGCAAACTGAATGTTGGAATCCAGCTACTTAGAACTCTCCTGACTTGCAAAGTAATCTAATTGCATAGGCGATTCCTATTACTTTAATGCACTCATCCAATTTGTCTATCCCTAAAACTCCCATTTGCTTTTCGAAACTCAGTTCATGTATCATATCTGTATGAACTGTTCCATGAAATTTTCTCAATTGGGACTTTGCCAATCAGTTAATACTTAAGAGTTGTCCTTATAACTTGTATGTACTTAATCTATCTTTCTTCAAACTCTATTATATATTATACATTTCAAAAATCCTGTCTACATGAATAAAAAATAAGCAAATTGAACATAAGTATTGCCACTTTTTCATCTCTTAATTCTAGTCATAAGCTTATACCTGCTAAATGGTAGATGTTCAATGAAAGAATAGAATCAACTCATTTCTCTAGATCAGACTTTCACAAATAGAGTTTTTCATGAAACATCTTAAAATGTACAATGTATTTATAAAATATAAGTAAGAAATATAATATGTATATAGAGTTTAATTGCTAAGAAAACTGTTTAAAATTTGATGCTTGTTTAATTTGTAATAAATATCCCAAAAGGTCCAATAATACATATATTATACACATTTTAATATGTATTTAATATAAAATTAACACTTTTAAATTACACATACTAATGACTAGTGATCATTGAATGACATTTTACTTATTTGTTCACAATCCTCCATTGACAACCCTCCTCTTTCAGAACAAATACCAAAGTCCTTGCCATGTCAGTAAGCCTCCCTCACTCTGAACATGTTTGGCTTCATCATCTATCTTTCTCCTTTCCTCTCAAGCCACACTGGACTCTTAGACCTTCCTACAGTTTACCAAGGACATCAACACCTCCTTGTCTTTGAGTTGGCTCTTCTTTCCCTTGTATCTAATACATAGTTACTTGATAGCCCCATGACCCCTCACCTTGCATTACATCTCTGCTCAAATAACCACTCATGTAAGAGACCGTTTCAGAATATCCTGTATAAAATGGTATCCCTCAAACCACTGTGATCAATCCTCCTAGGCTAGTTCTTCCTAGTACTTATCATAATTTGACATATTATTTATATATGTGTTACTTTGAGATCTGAGTCCCTTAACAGAACATTAGCTTCACAAGGTGATCACTTTGTCTGTTTTATTCCTTGTCAGGCACACAGTAGGTGCTAAGAAGATGTTGATTCAGTATATGAGGAGGTCACATAAACTTAATACTTCACGGAGCTCATTTTGGAAACTACAGCTATGATCATTTTCTTTTTTTTAAATTTATGCATAATAATTGTGCTATTCAGCCAATCTTGTCACTTGTGACAACATGAATGATCCTGGAGGACATGAAGTGAAATAAACCAGGAACAGAAAATCAAATATTGCATATCACTCAGTGGATCTAAGCAGTTTTCTGAAACTTATTAAAACAAATTTCAACCTTATCTTATTTAGTCATATTTCCATGAAACAAAACTGTCCATTCTGGCAAAATAGTTATACATAATCCATATGCAATAAGATTTGAATAAATAAATGTAAATGTGTATAAAAAATCTTATGTAAATTTTGAAAATGTTTGAAACTTTGCTAAATCTTTCAACCATACCCATATTTATTTGTATAAAAATATCATCTAACTATCCTACAAAAGCTAAAGAGCTTAGTTGTTTAGTATATAATTTAGTAATATTTTTTAAAGTATAAATATTCTTTTCAATCTTAGTGTTACTAATAAGCGCTACCATGGGCAGATTCACTTCAAGTCGTTATGTTCTGAAATCTTTGTAGACATATAAGCTTTTATCATTAGAATAAAGCTTCTGAGCATTTAACTATTTTTGAATATTCACAGGCTTTTTACCATAAATTACTATCTCAAAATAGTTTAATTGGAATAGATTTTAACTACCAAATGTCATAGAATGGAATAATTTAGGGGCTCATTTGTACCCTTAAATACATCTTCCCTCATTATGTCCTCTATTTGATGTTGCATTAAGCTAGAGAAAAGGTGAATCAGACGTGCCATTAAGATTGCTGAGGCTTAAAAATCAGTACTGTGGATAAAAAAGGTATTACTCAAATGTGTCAAAATGGAACCCAACCATGCCTGATCTTAATAAGTCCATTATAATTGGTATTGACCAAAAATGCTTGTCAATCATTAAAAGACATTTTACAGAGATATTTAATGTGTTAGAATATTTTAAGACATGAACAATTGAAATAAGCTGTCAGCATATGTTTAAATGACAATCAATCAACTATTGTTTATTGAATAAAATCTCTGAATTAAAGACCACTAGAAATATAAAGGCAAATAAATATAATATTTGCTCTAAAGGGCTCTGAATTCCAGTTGGGATGAAGGATATGCACGCTTCTATAAGTTATCTATATTGGTCCTCAATTTCATTTGTTGTAAATATGAAGCTAGTCTATCTAATGCATAAGTTCCCTTTTTTTGCCTTTCCCTTCCTCTTTCTTTTAAATTCATTTTTTAAATTTCTATACTTGAACAATAACAGTAAAGTTACAAATTACTGAGAATTTTCTTAAAAACTTGTCTGCATAAGTAACACCATGTATTAGTTTCCTATGTAGGTTGCCATGCAATTCTTATACGTAAAGCAAGCAAATATGAATGTACACTCCTTTTTTGATACAAAAAGTCTCATACTATATAAACTGTATTTTACCTTGAAATTTTCAATTAGAAATGTCCTAAAAATGCAATAGTTCACCATTTTTTCTATAGGTACATAGTATTTCAAAGTATTTATTTAACCAATCCCTGATAAGTGGATACTCAGGGTTTGTTTTGTTTGTTTTCTCCCCTTAACAGTTTGCTGTAACAATGTTGCAGTGAATACCTCACTGTTTATAAATCACCTCCCATAGCCATGTATATGTACATGATGTGTTCCCAGAAGTAGAACCCCTAGGTCAAAGCCAAATGCAAATGCAATGTTGCTGTAGAGTTGTTGTATTTTATTCCCACCAGCAATGCATGGGAGCTTAAGTCCTTCCTAAACTGAAATTCTATTTGTTTCTTGAAAAACAATACAAAACTAGAGTTACCATAGTTCAAATAAAATATACTTATAAGCCAAATGTATTGCTCCCTTTTTATAAAGACACAATGGCATAAAAGGTACGTTTTATCATGGAAACTACTTTTGGTGCTTGTCATCAAAGGAAGAAGGAACCTTACTTTTCAATAGAAGACAAGGGCTCATCTTTTATCCTAAGATGCTTTTCTCTGTGTTTTCGCATGTGAAATTATCTTCTAGCACCTTTGCCATCCAGCTAATCATCCTTATGTCCCCTTAGTGATTTTGCACAGCCCAAAATAAACCTTTTTAGTTTGTAAAAATATTGATTCCTATCTGTGATGTTTCTGAGATCTATCAATATCTTACCAAATAAAGAATGATTTTCTGTCCAGGTGGATAAGTGATTATGAACCCTAAAATGTTACTTTACAAAAACCATTTTAGACTCATTCTTTTGCAAACCATTGTCAGGCACATTATCTCATTATCAAGAGCTCTGACCATTCTCTACCTTAATCTGACTACATTTGTGAGTGACAGGAAAACCCAGACCCAGCAACTGCAGATAAAGAGAATCTCAGAAAGATTGGTAAAGCCAGTCAAATGATGGGAAGTAAATTGCCTTGATCAGATCTATGTAAGTCAAATTGTCATATTGTTCTTCTATAGTTTCATTTAGAAAAATCGCAACTTTTTAAACTTAAGGAATTTGGAGATATTTTTATTTTACTTAATCGACTGAGAGCTAGACTTCCTAGACCCTGAGAAGAAAGGAAAAAGTACATCAGATTCATCTTCCATATGAGTCTATGCTCCTGTGGAATATGTCTTCCTTAAACCTATGTTAGTTGCACAGGGCTAGTACCTCCCTACTCTTTTTGAGAGAACTGAATTCTATTTTCTTTTAGTTGAAAAGAATTCCCATTTAGTTCTGAATCATGTAGAAGCATTACAAATATCACAAGGTCAGTCTATAAAGAATAATGAATCTGTACTTCAAAGGGTCAAGGATGTGGATTTAGTGTTCTAGTATTTTGTATATTCTGGTGCACCTTGAATATATCCCCAGAAACTTAGAAGGTATTATCTGCGCCATTTTAAATATAATAGAAATATAGGAGAGAGAGATAAGTAACTTCTAAAAATTAAACACCTGGTAGGTAGCAGCACTGAATTTGAAATCTGGCTGTTTTAGATATGAAAGTAGAAAGCTGTCTCATATTTTGTTTTATATGCGTAGACAGTTGATTCTCATTATTCATGTTAATTATGTTTTATAAAATCAATGCAAATAATGAATTAAGGAATATTGAATCATTATTCCTGGGAGAAATACATGATGAGGTTCCCATAAGCATCTTGTCACAACATTTTATCAACAAACCAATAACTTTGTTTAGAGACACCTTATTTAATATATATTGTTGATTCATCAGGATTGAATTCACAGAAAACAGAGGTATAACTTTTGCCTGATGAATTTTATTTAACATAAATATAAATGCTGCTTGACTTATAAGGGAGTTATCTCCAGATAAAGCCATAGTAAGTCACAAGTATAAGAGGAAATTACATTTAATATCCTGATAAATCCATTTAAGTTAAACCATTGTAAACTGGGAAGCATGTGTATTTTTCCATAAGGGACAACAAAGTTTTCTTGCACTTAGAAACACTAGAAAAAAATTCAACACTGTGCTTGGGGACCACATTAACAAAACCACCAAAAAAAAAAATGTGACACTAAATAGATTATAAAAAGACACACTTTTATATCAGTACAAGAGCTGATATGAAAGGCAGAGCACCATCTTGCTCAACCTCAGCTGGGAATATTTTAGGCAACTTACTCAAAATTTTCCTACTCTATTAGCATGTTGGTGAATAACATGAAATCACTGTGAGTATTGATTTCTGGGTTACAAATAAATTTTATTGAGTAGCAGAATTCACAAATACAGAATCTATCAGTAATGAAGAGAAAATGTATAAACATGTGTTTGTGTTTTTAGGTATTAATTTTAAGCCTCTGTTCCCTAATCTGTATGAGAAGAAAGAATACTAACAAGTATACTCATGCATTACTTAATGACAGGCATACATTCAAAGAAACATGTTTTTAAGCAATTTCATGATTGTGCAAACATATATATACACACTGATCTAGATGGTATAGCCTACTGCACATCAGGACTATATGGTATAGCCATTATACTCTTATGAGAGAATAGTCATAGTCTCTCATTGACCAAAACGCCATTATATAGTGCATGACTGTATTAGTATTACTATTGAAGTTGGTGTTTGGAGGCCCTCAAAATTAGCACCTTTCTCACAAATGAGTGTGGAAGTGATTAAAATATCAAGACAACAGAAAAATAAAAGTTAAAATACCTTGATTAGTGTCAGATCCTTAACTGGAGGAGATGGTTTAATTCAATGCAAAAATGGACTAATACTAAATTAGGCTACCAGCTCAGCCATGAAACACAGGCTAGAATGCCACAGGCCTTGAAAAACATATAGTATGGAAGGAACGAACCAAAGGGGTTCTCCAGAGTCAAGAGAGTGAATGAAGGAACAGTCATATACTGATTTACAGCATTAACATGTATCTTGTTTTCAGAAACAGACATCAGATGCAATAAACTAGTACTCCTGATATCAAGTAATACTTCTTGTTTTCTAGGATTCTACTAAGGCATAAACTTATGCTACATAATGCTCAACATAATTCTGAGACATCCATACAAAAATCCCACCTCACAGCTGAATAAATTGACAGTCAGAGAGATTAAAATTTTTACTCAAATTTCACTATGAAAAATGATAGAAGCTGGATCTTTATAAAGATTGGTGAGGCCCTGAAGTCCACGTGCAGAGCTGCTTTGAAGATAATCCTGTAAAAATCCATCCACTTGCTAAAATCAAACACAAATTTAATGAAATATGAATATGACTTCTAGGCTCATTCAATTTTTGAATGTCCAGCTCAGTTTATTTAAATTCCTCACAGTGATAATTCTGTGTTCACTGATATCAGATGACATGTGAATTTCCACATCATTTTCTCACTCCATTTTCTGATTGACATTTTTATTTCAGTCTAGACCAGATAGACCAGAATTAGAAATTAAGAAGTCATGGTGCTTCAAACACACTATTAAGTATTATTTAACTTGGTAGTGATAGGATATTCCCAGAAAGGTATAAGTCAAATTCATTTTCATTCAAGAAATAATTATTGTGCCCTTTGCTTTAGTATACTCCAGCTCCCTAATAGTTTTACTCCTCCATTGACTGTTCTCTGAAGTATATCTCTTGAGTAATTTGGTAGACCTACATCTTTAAAATCCTATTAATGCAATCAAGTTTCTACCTAAGAAATAGATTCATTTAAACCACTGTCGTATTTTCCCTTACCTCCAAAAATATCCAGCCATTCTATGATTACTGAGTGTTATAAAATTTACATGTATTTTAACTATGTATATGTACATATAAAACACATATATTCATACACATATATTTTGCATGTTTTCAAAAATTATCTGGGCATTGGTTGCTGATTATCTCATTGAAAATATAAATAAATTCAGGCTGAGCATGGTGACTTGCGCCGGTAGTCCCAGCAATTCCAGAGGCTGAGGCGGAAGTGTCAGTTGGGCCAGAGATTGAGGCTACAGAGAGCTATGATGATGCTACTGCATGCACTCCAGCATAGACAACAGAAAAAAAATTGTTTCTAAAAAAAATGTTAAATTCCATTTTTTAGCAACAGGTATGCTTTATTCTTCTTTGTCCTTCTCATCATGACTGTTAGGTAGAAAAAAACAATGAAAAGGAATGCAAGGAAGAAAGGAGAGGTTTTGGACTAGTGACCTTGGTGCAGTACTATTAAGGCTTAATTGTTCACTGAGAAGTGCTAATTCCCTTTTCAAAAAACCCTCCTATCTCAGATACCCCAGTGCAGCAGTTATAGAATAAGAAAAATCTCTGAAATACTAGAGCTACCCCTTGGGGTTTAAGTGTGGGTCACTACCACTGCAATCTTTTTTTTTTTTTTTTTTTTCGAGATGAAGTCTCACTCTGTCACCAGGCTGGAATGCAGTGGTGCAATCTTGGCTCGCTGCAACTTCTGCCTCCCAGGTTCAAGCTAGTCTCCTGCCTCAGCCTCTGGAGGAGCTGGGACTACAGGTGTGTGCAACCACACCCAGCTAATTTTTGTAGAGATGAGGTTTCACCATGTTGACCAGGATGGTCTCAATCTCTTGACCTTGTGATCTGCATACCTCCACCTCCCAAAGTGCCAGGATTATAGGCATGAACCACTGCACCTTGCCCATTACTGCAATCTTTAGGGCATTGCTACCCATGTCATCATAATAGCTGTGAACCGAGAGCTGTCCTACACTCAACCTCAATTTAGACTTACAGATAGTCTTGTCCTTATTGGACAAGCTCCAATAAAGAATTCAATGACAGTAAAGAAGGAAAGACAAAAGCAACTTATTTCCCTCTCTAGTTCTTGATTCTCTTGTTAGGAAGTTGAGGGCATGCCTGTGAACCAAGTGAAATGATAGGGGCTGCTTTAGTGTGCTGGGGCTGCCATAACAAAATACCATAGAATGGGTGGCTTAAACAAAGAGGTTTATTTTCTCACAGTTCTGGATCTGAGAAATTCAAAATTCAGGTGTTGAACTACTCGGTACTTGATGAGAACTCTCTTCCTGACTTGCAGACTGTCTCCTTTTCTGCTGTGTCCTCACATAGCAGAGAGAAAAAGAGAAAGGAAGCTCTGTGGAGTCTCCTTATAAGGATATTAATTCTGTTGAATCAAGATGCCATTTTTATGGCCTTATTTAACTTTAATTATTTCCATAAAGTCCTTTCAAATATCATCACATTGAGAGCTGGGATTTCAACATATGAATGTTTGGATGAACACAAACATTCACTCCTTAACAGAGGTTAAGTTATGGATCAGGAAGGATGCTTGAAGAAGAAGATACAAGATTTCCTAATCAGTTGGAGCAATGACAACAACAACAGTTAATCAGATAAATCAGTTATTACAGTATTTGTCTGGTAGGCTGGTAGTATGGGTCATACTACCTACACATCTATAAAATGAAAACAAAAACTTAAATATCGTTACTTTATCAGTCAGTGAAATTAAACTGACATTGATACAGTAAATCCATTCAGCTGGGTTGTAGATATAGAATCCCTTGAATAGTAATCTGATGTTTTGATTTGTATTGAACTTTTTTAAAAATCAAAGTTATTAGTAGATTCTAACTAGGGATGATGTAGTGCGTTAATAAAATATTGCAACGGACAATACAATTTTTTTCGAGTGTTTACCTTTTCAATGTAGCATGAAATAAAAGGCTTAGGTAATGAAGGACATCAACTTTGTAAGTCTTCTGATAATGTTTTTATTGGCTAATGAATTTGCAGGTAGATCTTTGACATTTTTTTTTTCTCCATATAACCTCTCCATTCCCAAATGCCATGAACAATTTCATCAGCAATTGTAGCCTTTGAAGATTATTTCTGTTTCCCAGGAATGTGGTGGAAATGTAGAAAGTCTGTCCCCTAGAAAAGGTGGCAAACCCCTGAAAACCAAGAAAAAGTGTAAAATCAATCATGCTTTTTATAAAAAAAATCTTTAGATGTAAAAGAAAATAAGTTTTATATATATGTAAATCCATAGAAGTGTTTAAAGTATTAAATATATACAAATATATTTCACATTATTCTAATTTAAAACATTCCATCAGGCTTCATGTAATCTAATATCCTCTATATGATCATTAAAGAAGACCATATGATCTGTTTTTGTGATGTAAAAGAATAGTGGAAAACATAATAATTGAAACATTATTTAAAGTGCCACTAAAACAGCCAGTCTTGTCAATCTCTGTTTTAAAAAAATTCATCACATATATATGTGTGTGTATATATATACATATATATATACACATACAGTTTATTTAATTTATGTAATACTCAATATTGTCAGCAGCATATTTTATGGAATTAGTAAAATGCAGAAATTTAATAATTAATAGAATAGAAGCAGAAATTTAAATTTCATATAATTACTAAAAGTTACAACTTACATTTTACACCTTTCTCATAAAAATTTTACTAAATAAAGCAATCATGTTATAGAATTTGCTTTTCATATGCTTCAACTTAGTTAAATCTTCATATGTATATCCTGCTCTGGAATCATATTAATATTTATATATTTTCCATTCTTGCCATAAATGACACTTGATATATCTGAAGAACTGCTGTGTATTCTTGACATGAATGCAAGCAAGTTTAGAATGCAAGGTAACACTTCTATTTCACCCAATTTGGAATAAAATTTTAAAAATATTTTCCAAGTGGTTTTGCAATTTGGTATACACTGATCATAATGCAGAAGGTATGTTTCAGCTAGCTTTGGTGTTTTTGAGGTACAAACCAACCAAAACAAAACAGAAACCACACCTTTACAGTTATCCATTATAATATTAATTGTAGTTCCATGAGTTCAGAATTGTTGAGAGGTCAATCTTGCAAAAGTTGACAACACATAATATTTAGAGATACATAAATAATTTTTAAATTTTAAATATGTACATAATTGTAATGAAAGGCAACTCAAATGGCTCCCAGTGATCCCTGCCTCTGAATGTTTGTACACTTGGGTAATCACTAGTTGAGTATGGGCTGGACTTAGTGATAGAGTTCAGCTCCGTATCCCCACCCAAATCTCATGTCAAATTGTAATCCCCATGAGTTAGGGAAGGGACCTGATGGGAGGTGGTTGGATCACTGGGGTGGTTTTCCCCCATGTTCTTCTCATAATACTGAGTGAGTTCTCATAAGATCTGATGATTTAAAAGTGTGTGGCATTTCCCCTTTCACTTTCTCTCTCCTCTCTCTCTCTCTCTCTCTCTCTCCTGCCACCATGTAAGATGTGCCCCTTCCCCTTCTGCTGTAATTGTAAGTTTCCTGAGGCCTCCACAGCCATGTGGGACTGTGAGGCAATTTACCCTCTTTTCTTTGTAAACTAGCCAGTCTCCAGTAGTTCTTTACAGCAGGGTGAAAAAGGGCTAATACTCCTAGTGCCTTGCGTCTAATAAGCAGAATACTACAAAAGTATTGTGATGCCACTTCTCATCTTAGATTATAAAAGAATATGACTTGAACCTTGTTGGAGCTTCTCTTGCTCATTCTGATGAAGCCAGCTGCTGTGTTTTGGGCTGTCCTAAGAAAAGCCCCAAGTGACAAGTAAATGAGAACAGCTTCCATCAGTGGCCAGCAAGAAACTTGGTCCAATAGCCTGCAAGATCCAATCCTATTAACAACCACCAGGAGAGCTTGAAAGCTGATCCTGCCCCTGTAGAATTTTGAGATGACTGTGGCAGCCAAAATCTTGATTGCAGCCTTGTGGGAGACCCTGAAACCAAAGACCCATGCAAGTATGTCATACCCAGATTTCTGATTCACAGAACCTGTGAAAAAATACATATGTGATATTTTAAGCTGCTAAATCATGGATAACTTGTTATGCAGCAATAAATAATATAATAATGTTTCACTATAGAATCACCTAATTCTAATTATTTAGGGCAGAAACAATTTTGTGTTACATAAAATGGTTACATGCTTTGTTACAGTGTTCTCTGTTACCATATCTGCAAAATAAGAATGTCAAAAAAGGATATCTCTAAGATTGTTTCCAGGTCTAAATTTTATCTTATTTACATAATTTCACTATTAACGTGCAGTTTTGATGGCAAAATAGAAAATAAGGCTTGTAAAGATTACACGATACATGCATGAAAAAGTACCTAGTTCAATGCTCTTCACTGGTAAAATACTCAGAGGGTGTAAAGAAACCAATGTTGCTTGTCATAGAATGAAATGCAGAGAGTTCAAGCTGGGGGGTCCAGTTTAGCTGCTATTTCTTGGTCAGTTTGGGTTTATCAAATGGACTAGAGAAGAACAATTGGTGGCTAAAGTTTTGATACAACCAGTGGAAAATTACCAGTCCTTCAGCTTCTTTCACACAGATGTTTATTTTGGATTTACTTATTTTTAATATATTTTTTTGTAAGATCAATTCTTAAACTTTCTGTAGAAAATGTTTAGAATGTCAGAATAAAAATAAAAGTGTGAAATACATATTCACAGCCTTACATTTTCAAGTTTAATAAGTACATGCTCTTAACAGAGATAACAAGTTGAAAAACTGAAAGGGTGGGTCGAAGATGATGAGGAAGTAGCTGCTTTGTTTCATTTTTATATTATAAAATTCAAAAATTTAGAAGCACTAGTTCCAATGGCTTTTATGACTTCTCAGATATACATTGACCAGGGTCTCTCCATAGGATAGTGATGTGAGAAAAGGAATTTGGCAACATGATTGTACTAGATTAAAGATGGCTGAAAATTCGTTGTGGTTCCTCCCATTGAGAGGCACAGAGAAAATTCACCTCCCTTTGCATCAAGATGGGACTAATTAATTAGGTTGACAAAGGGAATATGGCAAAGTGATTTTCTGGGATTTTCAAAGCAAATAAAACTTTTAGCTTCCATCAAGACCTCTTGTAATGCATACTCTGGGTGAAGCCAACAACCATGTAAGAAGTTTAGCTACTTTGAGACCACCACATTGGAGAGAACCATGTAGGTCAACAGTGAGAGCCAGCTCCAGCTTTTTAGCTATCCCCATCAGGTGCCAGACATGTAAGTTGAGCAACATAGAACCCTATATACCAGCCCTGCCATAGCTGAGTATCATTGCATGACACCATGAGAAGTTGGAAGAAATATCAAGCTGAACTCTTCCCCAGTTCTTAGTGAACTATATTAAAGGATTGCTGTTTTAAGCTATTTGATTTTGGGAATAGTTATTTTACACTGCAATCGATAACAGAAAATACCATTATATTCACCTAATTTTAAACCTAGTTTTTGATGTCTAACCAGATGCATGGCAGCCTCTAAGTGTCAAAAAATACTTTGTAACCTTATCTAGAATTGACAATTTAGGCCCAGAATTAGATGATACAAAGATGTTGTTGGAGACCCCTAAAAAAATCGGAAAGAAAAATAACAATAAAACAGACAAAGGGGATTTTCACATTAGAAGCGGATGGTAGTAACTTTATTGAAATTCTATATTTCTGTTTGAGTTTCTATAAAAAAATATAAAAATGAATTGGTATTCATGTATATGTGTATATGTGTGTATGTATAAACACATACATATATACCTATATAGAGAATGTATAATATATATTTATATATGAAATGCGGATTTAAAGAAAATTTCCATTTATTATTTTATGTAGAACAACTACATTGAAAACAATTTACCAATTAATCATAGAAAAGCTTGTAATGATCACAATAGGCAAAAGTAGGTAAACAACGTCCCCAAAAGAACTCTGTCTTGAAAGGACTCATAACTCTATGTAGCACATGCTTTAACACAGAAATAATTACTTACCTTCTGTACCAAATAAACAACAAAAAAACTTTAATTCATTTAATATTGAAAACAGAAAAGTGATAGCTTGACTAACAGATTCCTACTTAATTTCTTCCTCAAAATCCCTAATTAATAAAATGCTGTCTTACTCACTGAGCAGGACTCTGAGGTAGATAGCCTCAACAGATAACACTCAGTTGGTAGTTTCCCATATGATATAGAAACATGGTTTTCAACAAAAGGAAAGAAAAACTAGTGGCATGTAGAAGATTTAATGAGAAGCATCCATCTGGCTGTTGCCTCAGCCATAATTCTTCTAAGAGGCAAACACACTGTTTCATTTTTCAAGTCTTCTTTTGTTTACCTCCAGATCCTCTGTATCAAGCTCATACTGTCACTTCATAATTTATATTCATTAGATACCAATAAAATTTGATTATTTTCTATTGAGATTTTTCTAGCATTCAGCTATGAGATACTGATTTAGTTCCTTTATAACACCTCATTCCCTTTCCTCTCTCCTTGACTATTCTTAGTTTCTTAATTCTATTATTAAAATTCAATCTTCATAATTAATCTTTCTGCCCCTTCCACAATAAAATTGCATTTTTAATACAAAATACTTACAAAATCCTGATTTATTCACTTTTGATAATCAACATAATAGTAAATAATGTTTATGAAGGTTTCTCAGTTTTAAAATTAAGAGTTTTTACATATACTTAAAATCATCCAAAGAATGTAATGATATAAATTTTACAACACATACTGATCAAATATATCTATTTTCATCCAGACTGTTCGCTTTTGCACCCCAGGGGTAAATTTTTCAGTGGTGCTTTTGCCATATACTTTTCAGAAGAGTCATATAGAAAAAAATAATAAAAGAGATTTTACACTTAAAAAACTTTATGGATCTGTCTTGTTAAAATGCTGTCTTCTCAAACCCCAGAGGCTCACACCTCCTGGCGAGGTGCTTTGTCTCCACCTGTGTGAATCAGCATGATACCTCAGCACAGGCAATCTATAGTGTAAGGCTCACCAAATGCCTTCAGAAACGTAAATGTTCACACCAAAAAAAAAAAAAGGCCTGTTTTCATTACAAAAATATTTGAAATGTACTTAGGAATTTATCTTCCAATTATTATAGCAATTAATGATAGATTAAAAGGATTTAAATATCTTTGGAAAAATAAATAGTGTATATTACAGGCTTGGTACTGTGAGAAGTTTTTTGTTCCCTATTCCAATTTCCTTAGTTGTGGACCCAAAAAATCTTCTAGGAAACCTTAACTGTAAAAAAGGCATTCTTCTTTCTCTTTCAGCTTAAAGTCAGAGGTTTACTTTTGAATAACTAAAGATTATGCTATATTCATATTCTATTCGATAGTTAATAACTTTACTTTTATTGCAAACGAAAATCAAATATGTTTCTACTTATTTCTCACAAAATGAAGGTAAAAAAACTTCATTACCAAATTTTCTTTCTGAATTGTGTAGTGTCGAATTGAAGATACTGTCTTCTTGGAGATGACATAGCACTTGATTTCTCAGCTGCCTATTGTAAAACATTTAATGTTTCTTCTCTGTTTTAGATTTTGGAGCATAACCTATTTTTAATTGCCTTTGTTACATTATAGTTTTAGATATGTTTTACAAACAAAAGAATTTCCAGGCTTTAATCAGATTGAAACTTTAGTTTCTGCCAATAACACAAATTATATGGTCTGAAAACATTCTCAATAAAGGCAACAAATAAGATAAATAAAATAGAATAAACAAGCTTTAAATATGTAACCAAGATTACAAGTCATTAAAGTTATTCATTTCAGGGGAATACCGCAAAGATTCCAAAAGATGCCAAATAAAGACAGAGAAAACTCCACTTTTCAACACATAATACTAAAACTATAGAACACAAAAGATATCAAGGAGATTTTCAACACAGCTAGAGAGAAAGGAAAAGTTACCAGGAATAATAGCAGGCTTCTGAAGAGTCATTTTCAGGAAAAAATTAAATAACATCTTTCAAATTATAAGAAAAAATTAAACAACTAAACTTATACATAGCTAAGATATTATTTTAGAACAAAATCAGTATACAGACATTTTCTTAAAACTCAAGTCTCATACAAATCTCAAAAATGTCTTTTGGGACAAAGGAAATTATATTTGGAAGGATAAAGATAAAATACAAGAAATGTGGGGTTCGTTCCCATGTGAGACCCCTCGGAATTGGGCCTCACCATATGGTGAGCTTGAGCCCGGACACGGTTTCCCATTGGAGGCAGTCGAGCTATGGGAAAGTAGGAACTGCAAGTAAAGGAATTATAAAAAGAACTTTGTGAGACTGTGATGTGACCTGCATGTGGTCTGACAGGACAATGTGTTCAGTTTCTGTATCTGATTTGTGACTTTGTTTACCCACTATTGGGTCCTGTGCTTGTTCTTGTGACTGCGCAAATATAATGGGTTTCTGCCTTTCTGGTGCCTTGCATAGGTCAGTAACTTTTTAACTATAGGTTTCCCCACCACCTGTGTGACTTGATTGTACCCAATTATGTATCTCATTTTACTATTGTTCTTATGTGCTGCTTTCATGTATGAGATAATGGTATCTGTTCCTGTTAATGACGTAGGACAAACATATATATATACTAACTGTGGACACAATAAAGTTGCTGTTTAAGCATTGCTGTTTTAAGCATTGCTTACTCAGTCCTCCAGACCCCACTTGCCTGTCTTCTCTTTTTTCTGTGCACTCCCCTATTCAGGTTGGGACCCTCTTGCTGGCCAAGAGTCCCTGGCAGACGTGCTGGCCTCTCAGGAACCCAGATCTGGCGACCACGAAGGGACTTGAATACAGGGGACAACAGTGATGCTAATTCAAAATGAGACTGCAGTAGTAAGTTTGAAAGTTGATGTTCTTTACTTAAGGTTGCTCTGCTATAATCTTGTAAATATTTTCAATAATTTTCACGAAGTTTGAGTTTGCAGGTTATTAAGTTTCATCTGGAGTAAAATGGGGCAGCTCGAGTCGAAGGAGCACATGTTATTTGTACATTTATTACAGTCTATGATAAAGTCTCAAGGTCATGATGTAAAGTTAAACATAATAGAGGAATTTGTCCTACTTTCCCATAGCTCGACTGCCTCCAACGGGAAACTGTGTCCGGGCTCAAGCTCACCATATGGTGAGGCCCAATTCTGAGGGATCTCACATGAGAACGAACTCCACAAAGAAATAGTAACACCAAGAAAATTACTGAACATGTAGAAAATAAAGAAAAATTAAAACAAAAATGAGTGTTAGGTAATTAATATATATATCTTAAAAAATAGAACAAATCCAAAGGTAAGTTATTTGTAATATTTAACAAAAGAGATAAACCTCTAGCAAGACTATTATAGAAAAAAAAGTTGATATTGAATATAATTGGGCCCACAAAAAGGAGATATTGCTAGATATTAGGGTTCTCTAGAGAAACAAAATATGATATCTCATAATATTTATATTATGAGATATAATATAATATATTATTTATATTGTGATATGTTTATCTCATAATATAAATAGTAGTATATTATGAGATATTATTTATATCATAATAAATAAAAGCAATATTTATTATGAGAATTGGTTCACAAGATGATGAAAACCAACAAGCCCCATAAATACACCATTTGTAAGCTGGAGACCATAAAAGCCAGTGTTGAAATCAGGCTGAATGAGAAGTCCTGAGAACCAGGGGGCAGTTGATGTAATTCCCAGAGTCAAAAGGCCTGAGAACAGGAGCGCTGATGTCCCAGGGCAGGAGACAAAGAGAGCATTTTCCTCTTCTTGACCTTTTAGTTCTAATTGAGACCTCAACACTTCGGATGATGACCCACTTTGTTGAGGAAGATCGTCTTTACTCAGTCTATTAAATGCCAGTCTCTTCTGGAAACACCCTGACAGACACACCTAGAAATAATGCTTTATTAGCTATTTGGGCATCCCATTGAGGGACTGCATTAGAGGGGCTTCCCTGGTTGGCTGGGGGTTGGGGGAGCATTGTGTAGAGTGCAGGAATTCTCCCTTTGTTCAGTTTTCCTGCTGCAGGCCAGGTAGAGCTCTTTGTTTCACCTTCCTGCCACTGTCAAGCCAGGTAGAGCCCTTTGTCTCTAATTTTCCCACCTCTGCCTCTTGGAGGTAGGGGTTCTATTACTCAGGGATATAAAACAAGTAGCCAATCCAGTAATGGAGTCAAAGATCAATCAATCCAGAGGAAGTTTGAAAGAACTTCTCTCATTGGAGGATAACATGAACCCAGAAGGGATAACTCAAGAGTAAAAACACCAGCCGCCCCTTCCTGGATGGCATTCTCTTTCTGGATCACCTTCCATGAAACTGTGGGAGTTGTTTTTCACTCTGCCTAATAAACTGCACTTTTGCACACTCTTTGGGTGCACGAGTTCTATTTGAACAGTAAAACTCACAGTGGCTCAGGGGCCCCTGTCCCCATTCTCTGGGGTTAGGAAGGCCAAGAACCTAAGCTCCAGCTGCAGTGAGAGTTTCTGCTTCCCTTGCAATCTAGCGGTTAGGATTCCTGGTTTTCAACGCAGGCAGCCCAGGTAAAACTCCCTGTGTAGGAACTAGGGAATACACCTGCAGTTTTACTCCAGAAATACCATAATCCAGACAAGTTGACACATAAAATTAGTCATCACACTAGAAATATAAAAACAACTTAAAATAAATACAGATGATAATTATCCTGATTTATGTCTGATGTATACATGTGAACTAATAATTACCTACCTAAAAATAAAGAAGGAGACACAAAGATTTGGAAAAAAGAAATGACAAGGGTACAGTTACATAGAGCACCAACAGACTCCACAGAACAGGTATGAGTAAACAAGACTGTACGATAAGATTTCTGGATATCATTTTTATATTTCTAGTCTATTAGAAAATATAATTTTAAAGATAATTTTAATTTTAGTCCCTTATAAAATTCACATAGAACTATGTCCACCAAATGTAGATAAAAACTCTAAAAAAATTAAATTGAAAGACATTAATGAGGAATTAATTAAAAGAAGATATAACACATGAAGATTTTAGAAATAAGAAAGCTCAAAGTATTAAAAATGCCACTTTTCTCCAAATTAATTTTTTAAATTAAATGCAATGCCAATTAGCACAGTGTTTTAAGAAACTTAGAAAGGTGGTTAAAAACAAGAGACCAAGTAGAGATCAAGAATATAGAAGATACCAAGAGTACCAAAGGTGATTCTGGTAGATAAAAACAACAGAGATTTAAATTATTATAGAGATATAGTAATTTAGAAATAGTTGAGAAAGCATTGCCTCAGTGACAGATGAATAGGCTACCACAGAAAGGGATAGGCTAGGGTACACTGGTATACAGTATAGAATCAGATAAGATATGCTAGGATAGATGAAGATAAGGTAAGATGTGATATGATAGGCAAGAATAGAATAGGATAGGATAGAATGGAATAGAAAATGAATAGAATAGAATAGAATAGAATAGAATAGAATAGAATAGAATAGAATAGAATAGAATAGAATAGAATAGAATAGAATAACAAAGTATTAAGTAATAGATCCAACAATATATGGAAACATTTCAAGTAGGTGCCATTGCTGATGATAGATGAAACAATGGCATATTTATTAATAACTAAAGGTGCTGCAAAAATCTTCACTCATATAAAGAAAATCAAGTCTTTACACAAGGACTTTCAGCTGAAAAGGAAAATTTTATATTGTGATATAAATATATAAGTAAATAATAAATATATTCTATTCTAAACCTGACCTTAGGATAAGAGTGTCTTTTCTTGAAAGTACAAACCATAAAATATACTTTGTAAAAGTACTTGCATTAAATTGCACACACACACACACACACATACACACACACACACACACACACACAAAAAAAATCTGGAAACTTGGAGAATTATCGTCATGGCATAAGACGTACAAAGAAGCAATATGCCAAATATAAAATAAACTACAGTACCTGATGAAGAAAAGTAAGGAAGGAAAGAGAGAAGAAAGGAGGGAGAAAGGGAGAAAAAGAAATAAGGACACTCCAACAAAGTGGAAAAAATATAGCAATGGAAAATTCCAAGAAGAAATGTCATTTATGTGTAAACAGGTTCACTCTCACTAGCAATAAGAGGAATGTAAGTTAAAGAAACCATTTCACACTCAGAGATTGGCAGCTCTTAAATCTGACAATAATATGTTTTGACAAGGATATGGAACAAAAATATTTTTTATAACCTGCTAGTGGAAATTTAAATAGTTACAACCAATTTGAAGAGTAAATTGGCAAACTAAATAAACTGAAGATATACATACTCTAAACTCAGCAGTTTTTCTCTAGGGAGGAAGTCATACACAAACATGAATACATAAAGATATATACATAGAATCACTTTATAATAAAGGAAATTTAGCAGCACCCTAAATTTTCACACAGTGAAAAGCAGATACATATATCTAACATTTAATAGCTCTGGAATGAATGCATACTAGTTATATATTCCAAGATGTATTATTCTCAAAAATATATTGAACAAAAATGAGCAATTTGCAAAACAATTTGGCAATATAACATTTGAATAAACCTTAATATAATAAAATATAATATGTATTTTAGGGATAAAATATATACATTATAAGATGTAATACCTGCCAAAATGTAAGAATATGACATTAAACATAGTGATTGTTGTTTAGAAGAGATTTAAAATGAATTGAAATATTTTATTTTTTAAGTAGGTGATAGAAAGTGTACAAGATATTACTTTTTTGAATTTGTTTTTAGGTGTAACATTTTCCACAGAAATAAACATATGGTCATAAACTTCTGCAAACCTACAGGGTCGTTCAGAGGAAATGGAAAAAGATGGTAATCTTATTAGGACAATGCTGATACTAAATGGGCTATGAGTATGAAAAGTATCTTCTGCAAGTTTTGTCTACCTAATAACAGGATCCCAATTATGTCCATTCAGAATTGTAGTAGAAGTTGATCTTCACCAAACTATAGAATCTGTTTATGACTAAAGCTGTTGAGATCTTCATGTAGACAGATGAAGCAAGGTTGAGATAATGAAAGGGAATATGGATCTTTCAGTTAAACCTCAGCTTTATTTATAACAGCAATTTAAAAAGAAATTGACCAAACACAAGTCTTTATATAATATGCTATACCTTTTAAACTCTTTTTAAAATCATTTTTTCACAACAATTTCCAAAGGGAAAATCATTACTATCTATATCTGTTGTCTATATGTGTATGTATGTATATAAGTTTGCATACGTACATATATGCATATATATGTATCAATTTTCTAGACAAGCATGAGGGCACAGTGACAAAAAAATGATGACAATTATCAAAATATATAAAAACAAATATCAACCAAGCCAGGGGTAGAAAAATATGATGGAATAGAATTGAATGGAATTGAGATAGGGGGTCAGCAAGACTTCTTTTCTGATCATAATCTTGCTGATCAAAACAGGACCTAGCAGAAAAACCTGCCACCAAAACTAGCAGAGAGGAAAGTGACCTCTTGTTGCCTTCACTGCTCACTAGCATAAAGACACTCCCACCAGTGCCATGATAGTTTACAAACGCCATGGCAATGACCTGGAAGTTACAGTAACTTCCTTGCCCCCTTTTCTAAAAAATTCTGAATAATCTGCTTCTTAATTAGCGTATAAATAAGAGTAGGTATAAATATAGCTAGTCAGCACTCCACTGCTGCTCTAGACTGCTACTATTGCTGTACATTGCTGCTGCTCCTGCCCTGGGTGACTCTGCCTGTGGGACAGCCCTGCTCTGTCTATGGAGTAATTGCTGCCACTAGTGCTGCTCTGGGTGACTCTGCCTATGAGTTAGCCCCCCTCTGTCTATGGAGCAGCCATTTGGCTATACCCTGTTGAGCTAATAGCCTCCCTCTGTCTATGGAGCAGCCATTTGGCTACACCCTGTTGAGCTAATAAACTTGCTTTCTTTCACTGCCGGCTCACTCTTGAGTTCTTTCCTGAGCAAAGTCAAGAACCTTCCTCGGCTGTGCCCCAATTTTGAAGTATGAATGCATCAGAATGGAACTGGGCTATTCATCAGGTCTTAAGGGCTTTCTCTCATTTTACTTGCATTTTATGGGGAGAGGGGTATTTTCTGATAGTTAGACAAGTGTATCAAGGTAAACCCAGACACATTTTCAACAATTGCTATGACTAAATGTATTTCAAGATAGAGCTAAACTTTAATAATCTGTTTAAAC
The DNA here is from genome assembly GCA_004027715.1 of Plecturocebus donacophilus. Taxonomy (NCBI): domain Eukaryota; kingdom Metazoa; phylum Chordata; class Mammalia; order Primates; family Pitheciidae; genus Plecturocebus; species Plecturocebus donacophilus. Next base: position 159,551 of record PVKP010000200.1, read on the forward strand.
CTACTCTTAATCTACTTTAGTCAATATAAGAGTAAAATTATCTGTACCAGTTATTAAAGTGCTACATAAAATATTACAACAATACACATAAGCCAATAAAAAATGAATTATTATTTTATAAATAAAAAGACTGAGACTCAGAAAATGTAGATAAAATTAGTTTTTACATAGAAAAATCCTATATATGACATACAGCTATTTTTTTCCCTAGCAACAAAGAGTCACAGCCAATGTTCAAAACCAGCTGTATCTGATTCCATTCACCCTGTATTATGCTTTCATGTTAAATGGGATTATTACAGCAATATCAGGCCCTCCTAAGATGGGAGCTATATTACCAGATACAGTAGGAGGAAACTCAAAGCCCAGTCTGTACCTGCTCAGTAGGAACTGCTAAATTTCTCTACTATTTGAAACATTACCATGAGTCAGATGTAGTACCTCTAAGAAGTACATAATAATAACTGGTTGGAGCTCAAATTAAGATTTTTAAATTCTACTATTAAATTAGTAGTATTTAAGTTTTCAGATTACATCACCATTATTAAGGGGGGTGGGGGCGGAACCAAGAAGAGAAACTCAGTGAAGGGAAAGAAAGACAGAGACCACTCTGGGCAATCAATCTAAATCACATCCTGCACAAATGGCCCAAGAAAATAGCAAAGAGCAAATCAATATTAGTTTTGTATATTTAAATCAAGTTTCCAAAATCATAAGATACACTGTATATGTGAGAAATCCATATGCATTTAGCGCTTATGAATATTTTATACAGTGTTGAGTAGAACCTGGAATTCTTAGGCACATTATCTCTGACAGACAAAAGCCCACTGTGAAAAGAAAATAGTGTTATTTAATTCTGGGTAGAAGTTTTGTGTCACATTGTTTCATCTTGTTGGGTGGTGTCCCTGGGGCAAAGTTTCTAATCAGGGCACTGTTTCATCATTATCTTTACCATCATTAGTATCACCACCACTGCTAACACAATGAAGTTAATTTATAGTTTGGAAAACATTTACACATGCTTATTTACCCCTATGTATGGATATGTGTGTGCACAGGTGGGTGGATGGGGTGGTGTATATTTTTCTAAAGGAGATATTTGATCTGAGATAGATTTTATTCTCATTGCAATAGGAATAACTTACAGGGCTTTTAAGCAGGAGAGCAATAATAAATTTCAAGCTTTAGAAATATTAGTCTGGTTGATTAGCAGAAAGTAGATTATAAAGAAGCAAAAGTTTAGGGATAATGATGGTTTGTACTTAAATGACAGGTAATGGGCAAAAATATAGATTTGATTAGCATGTAAATTTATGTCTAGAACCATTTAAATGATATTTAAATGAAAGCACATAATGAGAGAAAAGAAAAGAGATAAAGGGAAGAAGTTTGCTGTATTTAGAGGACTGGCAGATCAGAAAGTGAATCTTCACTAATGGAGGGTCACCAGCAGTGGAGTCTGGTGCGGCATAGAGAGCTAAGGTAGTATCACACTAGCCTGCAGAAATAAGCTTTCCAAGGAGTTGGTTGTGGCCAACAGATAACAGCCATTGACTTTGGCCAAATACAGTTCACTGGCACTTTAATAAGGTATATATTTTATGCTGTCTTGGGGGAAAAAATCCAGATCAAACTGGTTTGAGAAGAAAAAGTGAAGTTAGAAAGTGGAGTCAGAGAAATTACTGACTGCAGGCTTGTCAACTCCCTGCTTGATGTCACTGCTTCTAATCTCATATTCTGAAAGTCCTCTGAGGTTATATAACTGACTCTTCTGGAAAAAAGCTTTATACATTAAATTTAAGATATTTATAACTACATGCCACCACTTTTCCTATATAGTTCTATTTAACACTCTCTTTGATTGTGACTGCCTGGGTTTTACCTCTTAATAACTTCAGTTCCCATGATGGGTTATAAAATCTGGAAGTTTTGCAGTACAATGTATGAGAAAATTTTCAATTCATATTATGGCAAATGTTTCTTGATGTGTGTTTGAAATTTATTTCTAATTTATACATCAATTAAACAATACTTTTTAACAGCTTAATTCCTTCTGGTTGAATGTGTGTATAGATACGAAAATAAATACATTGGTAAATACATCTGATTTTCATTTTAGATAAATTCACACCATTTAGATACATTTAATTTTTAAATTAGATTTGTTTTCTTTAATATGATAGAAAGTCTTATTAAGAAATGCAATTCATTATCATAAAAAAGTGTAATTATAGGTTTTCTCAGTTTGGGCTGCCATAAGAAAATTCTGGGTAACTTATAAACAACAGAAATTTATTTCTCACAGTTCTGGAGACTGAGGGGTGTCTGGTGAGGGCCTGCTCCTTTATACACCACACGTTCTCCCTGCACCTCCGTATGGTAGAAGGGGCCAGTTTGCTTTCTGGGGCCTCTTTTATAAGGACACTAATCCCATTATGAGGGCAGAGACTTTGTGACATAATCATCTTCGAAGGACCCCACCTTCTAATACACTCACATTGGGGATGAGGTTTCAATGCATAAATTTTGAGGGGACACAAACATTTAGACCACGCCATTCATAAATACAAAAAAAAGCACCATCTTGCTTATTTGTATGTATCTATACTATCTCAACTATGTGATTATATATTCTAAATATATAAATATTTTAATACTGTTTCCTTTTTTTTTTTAAGATGGAGTCTTGCTCTGTCTCCCAGGCTGAAGTGCAGTGGCACAATCTCAGCTTACCGCAACCTCTGCCTCCCAGGTTCAAACTATTCTCGTGGCTCAGCCTCCTGAGTAGCTGTCATTACAGGCATCTGCCACCACACTTGGCTAATTTTTGTATTTTTAGTAGACACAAGGTTTCACCATGTTGGCCAGGCTGGTCTCAAACTCCTGACTTCAAGTGATCTGCCCGCCTCAGCCTCCCCAAGTGCTGGAATGACAGGCATGAGCCACTGTGCCCTGCCAATGCTATTCACTTTTATATTTAGCAGTCCTAGCTTTTAAATTTTATATAGTCATATTGATCATTTTTTAAAAATATAATACACACACACAGAGGCATGCACAGAAATAAACCAGTATTGTAATATCAATGTGCTGACAGGCAAACTACGCAAGAATGCTTTATTTTACGTGAAGTTTGGATGTAAATTGATCTAGCCCTGATAAAGTAGTTGTTCAATGTCTAGCTTTTTGTATCTCCTTCAATTCATTTGACACTACTGCGAAGGTTACAGTTGGATAAAACTCTTTACAAAGTCCGAAATATGCTCCATACAGTCTTCCTTATGATTCATTTAAGGTAACCTTTATATAGTTTATTAGAGATGGAACATGTTGACATCGAGAATATGAAGTAATTCAAATGAGAGAGTTGCATATTATAAATTTTTATTACCTTTCTCTTCAGGGTAAGAGCTATAGCCTTCCTCCTAAACTAAAACTCTCAAAGTACCCTAAATAGTTACTGTACATTTGCATTTCTAATTTATCCAGGTATTTTACAGTAATTTGAATACTACAGTGTGGCTTGTCCCTATTAATGATTTTAAAACCATAATTTTTTGTGTTTTTTCTATGTGCAAAGTAATATGTATAGTTTATTACATTTATTATTTCATTTAATCCTCACAACTGTTCTACAAGGTAACTACTTATCTTAACTTATATATGAGGGATTTGAGTCACAGAAAGTTTAATATCTTAGATTACCAAGCTAGTCACAAAACCATAGCATTGTAATGAATATTAGTATTATTTTAAAGCCTAAACTATTAATTACTATACTATTTTTGCATGGTTTTGATGCAAATACTGTGCCAGGAGATGAATTTGAGCTTACAAAAAGGGTGAAAGGGGATTATTTGTTTTAAAAAAAGGATAATTGTCTTTATATAGTAGAAAAAATACATAATTCAAAGGTTATACTTAATACATAGATAAAGATTTCTAGACTAAAATTATTAAAGGTATGTTAAATTGCTAAAAAAATCACTATTATAAAAACAATTAAGAATCTCTCTTACATTACAGGGTCATTCTTACTAGCTGAACCTCTATTTCCAGATGAACATAATACATAATTACTTATTTCAATGTGTCATATACTGTTGTAATTTAACTTTTTCACAACCCCATGTCATCAGGACTGTTGTTACCCCTATTTTTCAGATGGGATTTTTGAGGCCCAGAGATATTAAGTAAATTGTCCCAGGTCACATATCTAGTAAGCAACAGACTAAACATAAACATTCTTGTTGTGTGATTTCAAGATTTCTGATGATGATATATTTCTGTCTTAGGATGATAACATCCAGTTGTTAATACAATAGTAACAACCTATCCCCATCACCATCCTCTTTCCCACTGACCTGTGTGCCCCAGTTACTGAGAACAGTCCTTGGGATCCAAACTTACTTTCACAGACAGAGTATATTTAGGTAACAACAGATAAACTTCTCAATGATCAATAGTTCTTTTATCCCCACCAACTTCTCATTGACAAAGGAGGCTAACCCTTGGCCTACACAAACACACAAACCCACCCCCTCACACACACACAGTTATAGAGTGAATGTTTATGTTGTCCCCAAATTCATTTGTTGAAATTCTAACCTCCAAGGTCGTGGTATTAGGAAGTGAGGCTCTTGGAAGGTCATGAGGGTTAAGCCTCATGTATGGGATTAGTGCCCTTATAAAAGGGACCCCTTTTACTCCTTTCTGCTATGTGAGGACACTGCAAAAAGAAAGCCAAATATGAGCCAGAAAACAGGCCCTCGTCAGACCCTGAATCTGCTGGTGCCTCTGTCTTGGACTTCAGCCTTCATAATTGTGAGAAATAAGTATTTGCTAGTCAAGCCACTCAGTCAGTGGGTATTTTTATTAGAGTAACCTAATAAACTAGACACACACACACACACACACACACACACACACAAACACATACACCAAGCCCCAGACCCTTCTTTATTCAAGTTACTATACTGGCAAGTAACAATGATAATCGTAAAACCATCTGTTTTTTCACTTCCAGGAAAGAATAACTAGAAATGTTAACCCACCAGGTTGTTTCTTTCAATTGCTAAGACATCTTTTGAAGGACATATTCCTAGCCTTACTTATTATATAAATTTAAAATTCAATTCTTAAAGTAAGTTTTATTTATGTTAAGTTTGTACAAAACTCTTTCTCAACTAGAATTCAGCCCTCAAATGTTTAGGAGTTTATGTCATTCCTACTGCTATCAAAAGCTCTCATATTGTATGATAAGGGATTTACTTTGTAAATGCATGTAAATTAAAATATTTTGAAAACAATAATGTAAACTTGTGATAAAATGAAAAATCTGCAGTAAATTATAACCATAAAATATTTAGGGCTTTTTATTTTTTAGAGTCATCTAATTGGCAAAACATAGAACACTTAAGACTAGAATGCAAATGATTAATAGTGTGACTCCATAAAAGCAATGACAGAACTGACAAAAAAAAGAAAAAGAAATGGAAAGGAGTGTAGATCTATTAATTTATTCATAATACAGGGTTAAAATGATGAACTGAGAAATACAAATCCAAGGATAGCATCTAAATTTATAAAAGTAAGTTTAAAAATGAATTAAAATTATATATGTATCACAGTCAGGTAGTGTTAAAATAAAAAGCCTGAAGGCAATATAAGTGCAGTTATTTCCTTAGCTACATAAATTCTGAAATAAAAGTAAGAATATGTTATTTTTAACATTACAATGACCACCCACAGAAGAAATAGCAATAGAAATACTTATAAATTATTTCTATGAAATGAGCTCAAATTAAGAGAAAAGACTTGCTTCTGCACTGCTGAAATATTTTTTTCTTATTTACATATTAGAATCATTTATATATAATTAATAAAATATTTTATAGTTTAATAAATAGTTAAAAAGGAGCTAAATTTTTTGTTTAATATCAGAAACAGAACTCATAATAAACTAAAATCTGAAAAAGTCAGCATCGTTGGTACAAAGATGACTTTTTCAGATTTTAGTTTATTATGAGTTCTTTTGGTACAAAGATGACTTTTTCAGATTTTAGTTTATTATGAGTTCTGTTTCTGATATCTTTAATATTTAACCTGATATCAGACAGGTATTTAGCTATTTCCACCCAAAATATCTCCTAGGCTAAGATAATGCTGTAAATATTAGTGATAAATAGTATAGTATTAGGCCTTCACTGAAGTATATTTTTGGAAAATAAACATAAATCACAAAGTGCTTTGTGAAAAGAGATTCACTATACCTATAGGTATTGCATTTAACCTCCATATGAAATGGGGTGTCCCATCTAGTCTTGAAAATGGTATTTCATTAAAAATTATATAACAAAATTTTATTTTTGATAACTACATGCTTCTTATGTAAAAATGGGTTTTGCTCTGAAAAATTACAATTCTCTCATTTAGATATTTACCAGTAATTTAATCATTAATTGTGGTCTATTTATTTCTCATTAACAAGCCTCACAAAGTCAAATCATCTTAAATGGGCTAGTATAACATGAGCCAAGGTAAACATTCATTTCTCAATTTTCTCAAAATTTAAGTTTTGTATCATATTAAATTACCAACACAATGCATTAACAATATTTGTATGTATTTGTTTCTGATTTAAAAAGTCTCATAGAATCATCATATTATGGTCACAGTTATGGTCTTGTTAAGTGAACCATATAAGGATTATTTAGTTTTTATTTATTTTTAAAATTTTATTTATTTATTTACTTATTTTTTTTTTTTGACAGAGTTTCATTCTTGTTGCCCAGGCTGGAGTACAATGGTGCTATCTCAGCTCACCGCAACCTTCGCCCACCCACCCCCCTCCAGCCGCCCCCGCCCTTCCCGGGGTTCAAGCGATTCTCCTGCCTCAGCCTCCTGAGTAGCTGGGATTACAGGCATGCACCACCACACCCAGCTAATTTTGTATTTTTAATAGAGACGGGGTTTTTCCATGTTGGTCAAGATGGTCTCAAACTCTCGACTTCAGGTGATCCACCCGCCTCAACCTACCAAAATGCTAGGATTACAAGCATGAGCCACGGTGGCTGGCACATATAAGGCTGAAATGATTCATATGCAATTTACTGTTTTCAAAATAATCATTTTCAATTAAGACAAATATTATGCATAAAGATAATATTAATGGTTTAAAATATTAGGTCATGTTTCAGGTAATGCAAGAGCTAGTATATATTGTTTTATTAATAGCAAATATGATTTCCAATTTTTTTCTCCTTTCTATTATTTTTTAATAAGAAAGAAAGAAAATGAACACAGTTGCTGTATTTCTTTTATCATTTAAGGTAAGCCTGACTAAAATCACCAGTACAGGTGATATTTCTCAAAGGTCAATTTCCCTGCCTAGTTTTTAAACCCTTCATATCCTATTCCAAACTACCTGTCAGTTTTAGTTTCCAAAATAATTAGATGATATCATTTGTTTTCCTTGAGTCTTTTCAAATTTCCTGGTCCTGTGATTATCTTGTTTCCTGAACCTTGATTGGATTTAAAGCCACCGAGGAAAATACTTAAACAAGGAGGTGAAAGTTCTCTTCAAGGATAACTACAAAACACTAATGAAAGAAATCATAGATGACACTAACAAATGGAAAGATATACCATACTCATGAATTGAAAGAATCAGTACCATTAAAATGATCATAGTGCCCAAAGAAATCTACAGCAAAGCAATGCCTATCAAATACCAGTGCCTTTCTTCACAGAACTAGAAAAGAGCTATCCTAAAATTCATATGGAACCAAAAAGTAGCCCAAATAGCCAAACCAGCCCTAAGCCAGAAAAAATAAAGCTGAGGTATCACATTACCTGACTTCAAATTATATTAAAAGGCTATAATAGCCAAAACAGCATGGTACTGACTTCAAATTATATTAAAAGGCTATAATAGCCAAAGCAGCATGGTACTGACTTCAAATTATATTAAAAGGCTATAATAGCCAAAACAGCATGGTACTGCTATAAAAAGACACATCGGCAATGAAACAAAATAGAAAACCCAGAAAGCCACAACCAACTCATCTTTGACAGAAAAAAAAAAAAAGCCCTCACCCTGAGGAAGGGACTCCCTATTCAATAAATGGTGCTGAGTAAGTTGGAGAGCCCTATGCAGAAGAAGGAAACTGGACCCCCATTTCTCAACATATTCGAAAGTTAACTCAAAGTAGATTAAAAATTTAAGTACAAGATCTGAAATTATAAAAATCCTAGAAGAAAACCCCAAAAGAGCTCTTCAGAACTTTGTTATCAGCAAAGAATTTATGATTAAGTTATCAAAAGGAAACATGACAAGAACAAAAATAGAAAAATGAGACTTAATTGAACTAAAGAGCTTCTGAAAAACAAAGTGAATAATCAATAGAGTGAACAAACAGCATACAGAATGGAATGAGACCTTTGCAAACTATTCATCCAATGAAGGATTGATATCCAAAATCTATAAGGAACTTAAACAAATCAATAACAACAAAAAATAAGAATATAACCACTAACCCCATGCAAAGAGCATGAACAGACATTTCTCAAAGAAGAAATACAAGTACCCAAGAACATGTAAAAAGATGCTCAACATTATTAATTAATCATCAGAGAAACGCAAATTGAAATCACAATGAGATGCAATATTATACCAGTCAGAATGGCTATTATTAAAAAGTCAAAACATAATAGATGTTGATGCAGATGTGGAGAAAACAAATTGCTTATACACTTTTGGGGGGAAAGAAAATTAGTGCAACCTTATGGAAAACAGTACAGAGATTTCTCAAAGAACCAGAAATGGAACTTTCATTCAACCCAGCAATCCTATTAGGTATCTACTCAAAGGAAAAGAAATCATTTATCAAAAAGACACCTGCACACATATGTTTATCACAACACTACTCACAACAGGAAAAAAAAAGACAAATTGGGCTTAAAATTAAATGAAAAGTCTTCTGCATGGCAAATAAAATGATCAATGGAGAACACAGACAATCTAAAAAATGGAGACAATAATTTCAAGCTATGCATGCCACAAAGGGTTGATATTCAGAATCTACAAGGAACTCAAACAACTCAACAAGAAAAATACAAATAACCAGGTTACAAAGCTGGCAAAAGACATGAACAGATATTTTTCAAAACAAAACATACAAGTGGCCAACACACATGAAAAAATGCTCAACATCACTATTCATCAAATAAATACAAATTAAAATCACAGTGATTTTACCATTTTAACAATACCATCTCACATTAGTGAGATTTTAACAATACCACCTCACATTAGTCACAATGGCTCTTATTAAACAGCCAAAAAACAACAGATATTGTTGCGCATATGGTAAAAAGGGAACACTTATACATTGTTGATGGGAATGTAAATTAGTGCAACCTCTATAGAAAATAGTATGGAGAGTTCTCAAATAACTAAAAATCTAGCTACCATTTGATACAGCAATTCCACTACTGGCTATCTACCCAAAGGAAAATAAAACATTTAATCAAAATGAAACCTGCATACATATGCTTATTCCAGCAATGGTCACAATAGCAAAGTCATGGAATTAATCTAAGTTTCCAGCACAGATGGTTGCATTAAAACGTGTGTGTGCGTGTGTGTGTGCGTGTTATACTCATACCATGGAGTACTACTCAGCCATAAAAAAAATAAAATCATGTCTCTTGCATTAGCAAGGATGGAGCCATCATATTAAGTGAAATGATTCAGAAACAGAAAGTGAAAAACTGCATGTTCTCACTTATAAGTGGGAGCTAAGCAATGGGTACACACAGCTCTACAGAGTGGAATAATAGACACTGGGAACTCCAAAAGGTGGGAGAGTGGAAAGGCAGTGGTGGATGAAATACTAGACTATTGCATACAACAAACACTATTTGGGTGATGGGTACACTAAAGCCCAGAGTTCAGCAATACATCTATGTAACACAGCTGCACTGTACCCTTAAATTTATAAAAGTAGAATAGTAAAAGCCACCTCATATTAAATTAATATTCTCAAATTATGTTAATATTTGTGTTTATTCAGTAACTCTGTTACAGAAAGTAAAAATTCCATGTCTTAGGTCGAATATTGAATATTGATATAAATATTCTATCTCCATCTCCATTAAATATTGACACGATACCCCTACAGTGATATCAAGTTTGTTAAAAGCAAGGAGAGAATTGGACCAGGTGTGGTGGCTCACGCCTGTAATCCCAGCTCTTTGGGAGGCCAAGGTGAGCAGATCACAAGGTCAGGATTTCGAGACCAGCCTGGCCTATATGGTGAAACCCAGTCTCTACTAAAAACATAAAAAAAATTAGCTGGGCATGGTGACACACGCCTGTAATCCCAGCTACTCTGGAGGTGAAGGCAGTAGAATTGCTTGAACCTGGGAGGTGGAGGTTGCAGTGAGCCGAGATTGTGCCACTGCACTCCAGCCTGGGCGACAGAGCAAGACTGCATCTCAGAACAAAACAAAACAGTAAGGAGAGTTAAGAAACATGTATAGGAAACCCAGAACCATTGGTATATTAAAATTTTCCATTGGAAAATTAGTTTGTATGTATATATATTTTACCTTAGTTTATTTTCTTGGAGAAGTCTCAGGCAGTTCCTAAAATGTCCTTATCCTTCTGCAATATATGTGGAAACATTACTCACACAAAGAGAGTCATTTTGATTTTAGATTATTTTCATGTTACCTACTGTAGGTTGTACTATCTAAATGAGTAGTTTCCACAATCCAACCAGCAATGCCATGTATCATAAGCCCTTAATTTTCAAGATGATTTTCAATGTATAATCAGAGAATTCATGCATATTCTACTACAAAATGATTTTGGGGCAAGGACTCTATCTTTCTGCCAAGAATGACACTGGCATAAAGGTTCTGGTATATAGTCACTAACTTGTTTAGAGAGAAGTTTGATTGCAACCATCCTTCTGATAGGGAATCTCCAGTAGAGAGTGAAAGGGTTATAGATGGCCCATTATCTTTAGGGCTGTTGGGCCCCACAGGGTCTTGGGAAGTCCCTTATGCTGTGCTGAAGTGCAGGATCCGAGAAGTAAAGAGACAGGACACTGAAAAACTGCTGAAGAGCAGCTGGACTCGGGGGGCCACGCAACCTGTCAGCAGAGATCAGTGAAAGCCCCAAATGCCCAGAAGCATCCGTATTTATTAGGTACAAGCAGGGGGCAGGGTTGTGAATGAGGTCATCATCCATAGGCTTAGTAATAGGGCATACATAATCACGTGAGTCACAAGCAAAGGGCTACCCCATTATGTCACCTGGGCAGAGAAGTGGGCTGTGCGCAGTAGGGGGCTGTGCCATGTGCAGTAGTAGAGGGTTGTGTACAAAAAAGGGGTCCACCCCCATTAGGTCACTGAGGCAAGGAGGTGGGCTGTATGCAACAGGTGTCATGCACAACACTTCTTATCTGGGGGCTGGAGACTTCAAAGGATTTCTAATAGAAGTATACTGTAAGCCAATGCAGTGGGAGCTGGCAGACTTGTGCTCTTCTCTTAAGATATTTATGGGAGGATTATTTGAGCTAGCACAGAAGAGAGAAAAGACTGACAGGGTGTACAGCCGCCGTGATTGGTCACACCAGATCTCCCTTGGTTATTTCCAGGATCTCAGGCCTGAGGCCTACTTCCCACAGGAACTGGATGCAAGGTACTACAACTCCTTTATCAGGAGGAGAGGCACTTGCTCCAAGCCTGCCATACACCATATGCCGTTTCAGGCAGGGACACCACCGCCTGGGTCTTTGGTTCTTGTCCTGGTCTGGCTGTTTTCCCATGTACTGCTTCTGTTCTGTGACTGCTCTAGGCATTTCTCCTACAACAAACTACTATATGGTTATATAGAAGGATTCTATATGTCAGCACTAAATGTGTCAGTACAGCTCTGACTACAATACCTATATGATTATATAGAAAGATTATACAGAACTAAGTATGCTAGATATAAGTATTAAGTAGGATTATATAAGCTAGATATATGTAAGCAGTAAGTTATACTTCAGGCACTAATTGTATAAACTAATGTATGATTATATATAAAGGATTATATAAAGGAAATAGCTGAGTAATAACACTATAAACTAAGATATTCTTCAGGCACTAATTGTGCCTGGGGTCTGGACAGTTCTCTTTCATCAGTGCCCACAGTGGGTGTTACCCACAATTATCTCCTATCCATTTTGACTATATGAAATTTAAGGAGTTCTGTTTATCATAAGAAACAAGAGAGAGACTAGGCAACCTACCAACTGTAAGAAAATATTTCAAAAACATGTATCTAATAAAAACTTTATATCTAGAGTATTTAAAGAACTTATAAATCAATAAAAAGACAACATAACAGGAATAAACAGGCAAAAGTTACTCCTAAACAGGATACCCAATGGCTAATAAAAGACAAACAATGTCAGGTATTAGTGAGAATACAGAATAACTAGAATTATTATACACAGCTGGTACAAGTCTAAGCAAGTGCTACCATTTTGGGAAACTCTTTGAAAATACCTACTAAAATTGAATATGGGCATACTGCACCACTCCACAATTCTAGTCCTGATAATATACACATTAGAAATCTGTGCATATGTTTACCAGTAAAGCATGTTCTAGAATATTCAATTATCAGTAACCATAAAATGGAAGTTTCTAAATGCTTATCAACAATTGAATGAATCAATAAATTCATCTCTACGACAGAATATTATACAGCAAGGGTAACTGAATGATTTACAAATATGTACAACAAGATCAGTGATCCTTACATTGCTGAACTAAAGTAGCCTGTCATCATAAAACATATACAATATAACTCCATTAATATTTAGCATTAATTAAGAAGAGGCCAAACTCTTGTCTGCTACATGAAGTCAGAAGAGTTATTAGGGAGGTAGTGACTGTGGGGGAAACACAGGAAAAATCTAAGGCATGGGAAATGTTCACTTTCTTAATCCTGATGTTGTTTACATGGGTATGTTTACGTTGTGAGATTTTAATGAGGCTGTACTTAAAATATCAGTACATATATATGGTAAAACACACACATAACTACGGAATAATAAAAGTTCCCCTTTCTGCCAACTCTTCTCCATTCATCCTAAGTCCCTTTATTCCAAGGGTAATGCAAATAAATATTCCTTTATTAAGTTGAACTTAATTTGTGTAACACCGTCTCACATTAGGGACACTGTTATTAATATGGCAAAAGATAGGGGATACAAAAGTTACACTGATGTGCAGCAGTTAAAATTAATTACTGGAGAAAGTATTGGCCTTAAAAATAACAATAAAATTAGGGATTGTATTTCCCATAGGAAAGCACTTTGAATTTCTGTTTCCAAAACTCTGGATTGCCTTTCTGTTAAAATATCCATTCATGAGTTTTGTCAGTCTATGAATCAGTCTTTCATCAAAGAAACAAATAAATATTTATTATTTCAAAATAATAAAAAGGGCGGAAACTCAAAGAGTAATGAATTTTTGAATTTCGAGTATAACAAAAACAAAAGCCTACTAGAAGACTTTTCGTTTTAAATGCAGTCTAAGAAATTAAAAGCTGGCTTGGAGTAATTCTGGGCACCAATCAAAGATTCAGCCAATGTACTCTGATCTACCTAAGTACTTAATGCTATAAATTTTTTATCCTTATAGACTGAAGAGTCACAGTAACCCTGTTCCAAACAAACAGGCAAACTCTTATTTGTAAAACAATTCTGATCTGAGCCGAGACATAAATTCATAAATACACCTTGACTACAGACAGATTATTACATTACTAATTGAAGTATTTCTTTGAAATTCCTTGTTGAAAGCCAATAAAATCTCTACTGAATTATACTGAAGCCTGCTGAAAAATTACTTTCAATCAGAATGCCAATACAACTATTAATAACCTTTTCGAAGCTGCTTCGTACTTACTGAGGTAACCAGGCAGCTGCTGTGAAACAGGGGACCTTGACTTCCCTTTCCCCCAGTCCTTACCATGATAGAGTAATTTGAATGTCGTTTATCTGCAATGATATTTTTCGATTGTCAGCATGTGTGACAGAAATGGTTTTAGTTTGGGCTAATATTAAAATGGTAGTAGTGGAGTCTCCCACCTATTTATATTCAATTTTATCTGATGCACCTTGATGTGTCTAATTGAAGACTTGACCATGTTTTTATCAGGAAAGACATGAGGACCATTCATCAGTGCCAAAGGCAGGAAGTTGATATCATAGATCAAGTGTCATTTAGCATTCACACATCATTCAGAAAGATCAATTATTACAATATTTATTCTAAACTACCTAAGTTGTATCCACAAAAGTAAGACATCCATCTTTATCAAGTTGCATACCTTTAATTCCTGACATTATTAACTGGATATTGCATACAACAGCCAGCCACTGTCTGAATTCTGAGAAGGTAATAATTTTTAATTTCATTTAGACATCTCTCAATTTATCTTCATCGTTCCTTTTTTTTTAACTCAATAAATCCTTGTTTTATAAATTCAGTCTGTAAGCCCTTGCTGAATAAACTGCAATAACTACAAGATGTTGTTAACTGAGCAGTGGCTCTGCTGCCTCATTATTTAAAACTGTAAGGAAAGATTATATGGAATAAACTTCATTCAGTTATATCACAGTTGAACTTTGGAATCTTCACAGAATCCTTCCTTTCTATCTTGTGAACAAGAACAAGTAAGAAAAGGAAAGCATTTATACACAAAGATGAAATTTCTAGTGACCACGTTATCAATGGAATTTCCTTAATCTATTTAAATTGCCTTAAGTTTTCCTCTTTCTGTGAAAGGCTGAAATTGTGTGCCAGAGAACCACTTGCTTTGATGTTAATAATTTATAGAAGTTGGCAATAGACATAATCACTTTAAGTGTTATGGGAATAGCATCTATGAATAACTTAAATGTCTAGAATGAGGACTGAGGAGAGAGAAGTAGCATTCCTATTACATATTCAAAGTATTTTTATTTACAGTGCAGAATTAAATTTGCTCCCCTAAATCAAATCAGAGGATGGCGATGAATTTGCATTTAGCTATACTAAGGAACTTGACAACATATGGATTTTAAAGTTAAATATCTAAATATCCCAGTGAATATGGAGGGAGGAAAAAGGAAAACCAAATGCTTTGAAAACAAAACTAAAACACTTATGAGACAAGGAGGAGGAGGCTATTGTGGAAGTATTGCAGAATCTTTTAAATTATTAGTTGCAGTAAGCAATATTTTTTGAGATTTCTGATTTTAAGAAATGCATGTTTTATCAGCGCTTTTCACAATTCCTAAAAACAGTAAAAAAAATGCTTAATATTCAACACTTAGCTTCAATTCATTTTTTAAGTATTCCCATATGGAAATACTTCTTTGTCAGGAATTAACATTTACTCTCTTTCTTTTCAAATAATTTAAGGTGATATTTCCAAGTAGATGAATTTATTATCATTTAGCATAATAATCAGTACCAGACTTGTGTACTAACCCAACATGGTGGCCTCATTATCTATCCTTTCTATATCAATCTGAACCCTACCGAGGGGCTAAACTCAACATACAGTAGTTTTTTTTTTATTATTCTAATTATCATACTTTTATTGCTCAAATCATTTGTTTTGGTGACTTAATACTAGTTCTGAAATTAGACTGCCTAGATTTGAATCCCCACTGCTCCACCAATTGGCTGTGCTACCTTGGACAAATTGCTTAACTATTCTGTGTCTAATTTCTTCATCTGTTAGATAACAATAATAGTATTTTCTCAAAGGGATGTTGTAAGACTAAGATAATAAATGATGCATGTAAAATTCTTACATGGAAGGCCAAATAATAATAATATAAAAACAATTATTCTAATAGTATTGAACATTGGAAGGATTCTCTCTGATAGGCCCATTTCTGTGCACTTTGTATGTATGAACATATTTAACTCCAATGAAAAGCCTATCAAACAGACACTATTATCTCCATGCAGAAGCACTAGATGCTATAACACTTGCCCAAGTCACAGTATGTTGACTGGTCTTAGTTGTAAACTTAGTTGTCAGCTTCCCTGGAGCTGGGCATTTGGTTTCTTCTTCTATGACTTGACAACATGGAGATGGAATTATTAATATGATCTGATGTGTAATAATTCTGAATTATCTAGATTCAAAATGAGTTATTCTACAAAGTTACTTGTATAGGATAATATGTTAGGGAAAGTTCTTATAGTTATTTATTATTATCTGTTAGGTACAAGTCACTGTCTAGGTAATTCTTCAGATATTGATTAATAATTAATCCTCATATGGATTAAATAACTTTTTAAAGTTCACCGAGACAGCAGATGGCACAGCCATGATGTGAGCAAGAAATTCTGACCCTCACATTCCTGACATGTCTTCTGGAAATGAATATTTAGGACTTTTGCAAAGGTATGACAATAGGTACAAAACCCAACATTACTGTTCCCAGGGAAAGACTTGATTTTGCAACAAGGGAATTTTGCACATTTATGTCCTATCTCTAGAAACATTCCTCTAAAGTTGTAGTGAAGGAATAAAAAGGCATAAACATGATGATAGAAACATTTCAAAAAAAAAAAAAAACTGAAGATGCCTGCTGAAGCTAGTCAAAGTCTGATAAGACCCACCCAAAACTAAGGAGAAGGATGCAACTCAGCCTGGCAAATCTCTAAAGTCTACAGCTTTGTAAATACAGTGGGTAGGAAAAGTGAAAGTTTAGATTGCACATATTGTACAAATAAAAAAAGAAAAAGTCCACTCACTTAAGACACATGCATTGTTACACAGGCATATACGCATTATACATATGCTTCTGCTTACATACAGACCACTGCAAGAGTCTGTACCCCACTAAACATATAAAACTAATAAAACAAAAGGTACTCCCCTCTGGAATTTGAACAACCTAATCAATCTGGTATGTAGGACTTCCCATGTGAAGCATTACTCTTTGCCCAAACACTCAAAAGCAAAGCCCACCTGTTCACAAGTCACAACCATGCAGCCAGAATGCCAAGTTATTGTTTATTCACTCAATATGAAATGTGAATTTATGAGAAAGGGCTCATGAGATGTTTAGAGAATTCCTCTAAGTAAAAGAGGCAAAGATAAATGAAGAAAACTACTCTAGAAGAAAATGGTATTTTTAAAAATGTACATCCTTAAGACACAATGTAAAAAAAATAAAACTAAACAATTAGAGGACAAGAGGGTTTTTTGAAAATTAAATTGGAAAATTTTTATTATAAAATGTTGAGAAAAAATCAATGCAAGTATTAAAAAATAAAGTTTGATGTGTTTTCCAAAGAGGTAAAAGCAAAGAAAAAAAGATATGAGAAAAGTAAAGAACATGAAGAATCAACTCAGAAGCACTACCATGTAACTAAGAGATGTTTAAGAAAGTCCAGAACAACTGGAGTAGAGAAAGAAATTAAAGAAATACATAAGAAATTTTCTTCCAATTAAGGTATGTGTCTAAATTGAACGATCCCGCACAGTGCAATGCATGGAAGAAGTGTGCACTCAATTACAACGTTATATAGAGTTTGAGAATTTTAAGTAAAAAGAGATTGTAAATATTGGGTTAAAAACGTCAGCAAACATGCAGACACAGGAATAAGATCAGAAAAGCAGGACTCAACAGCAATGCTGAATGCCAGAAGAAGACAAGAGGGCAATTCCCTCCAACTTTTCAAGTGAAATTATCTTTATCTTAGAATTCTGTTCACACCCAAACTATCAATCATGAAGAGTGGATTGAGCTGTTTTCAAGCATGCAAGATCTCAAAAAATCACCCCCAGCAAATCCTTTAAAAAGTTACTTCAAAATGCAGCTCTTTTTCTCAGCAAAACAAATACACTAAGAATGAGGATCCAGACACAAAATGAATTGAATCTAGGAAAGCATTAAATGGAAACAATCCCCAAGATGACTGTAGTTCAGAAAGGTCCGAATAAGTCAGCCTGTGGAAAGTTTGAGAATATTTGAAAACATGAAAGTTAACCAAGGGGAAAAATGTCATTAGAAAATATTGGGAGTGGTGAGACGCAAAAATTTCAAGAAAAACAATGCAGTCAACATTTACAATTTAGCTCTGCAGTGAATATTTTTTTTAAAATACAGATAATACAAACATTGTTTAAGTGAATGTTACGTAAGTAGAAATTATAAATGTAGAAACAAGAACAGGAACACAGTTAAAAGAAAGAGCAAGTACAAATATCTGAATGTTCACAAAATAGAGAATAAAAAATAATTTTGAAGGAGCAAGAATTAAAGGTACATTACTACAAAAGGCAACCAAAAGAGTTAATAAAATACAATGATATGTGTCTTCTGATAGAATTGTGAGATGAAATATAGGCTGTTCAGTTTGACTGAAATTTTACATAAATAATTTTTTATGTAAGTATGTCCCACGTATCATTTGAGACACATTTTAAAAAAGATAATTATTCTTTGTTGATAGGAAATTACAACGCGATTGAGCATTGCATATTTTCATCTGCAAGTTGTGGCAGCCCTATATGGTCAGGATGGGAAAAGAAAGATGAAAGTTTCTATAAGCTAGCTAAATCCTTGCTTCTTAAAACAGGAAATAAATATGTAATATCTAAATCAAGTAAATGAAAAATTGTGTGGAAGCATATTACTTAGGGTTATTGATATATCAGAAATAATAAAATGAAAACCTATACATGTTGCCCCTGTGGACAAAATGGGAGATGGAAAGGACTTTAGCATAATGCTGTTAGCTTAGCCATTTGCCTCTGTTAGTTTAATAATAGTATAAGCCTTTAAAAAATAAGTAATGAGGAGGTCACATTTTACTGAGTATCTTAAAAAAAAGCACTGATGAATAGTGAAGTCTCTTGATAGTAAAACTGTGAGCAATTATAGATTGGAAATGAAAGAGTAATAAGAAAATTATCATTCCAGAGTATACCGGCAGGGATAAAAATAATATGGGGCATAGAACTAAAGCAGTAAGGTAGATGGCAAATTCAAACAAGCATAGACTTATGAAAAAGAATAAAGCATTCTTCTTGCCACATCTGGCAGTTCTTTACCATGTTCCTAATGAGGATAAAATGTGGGTTCTTATGCATAATTATAATTAGATGTTTTGTTGGTAACTAATGCACACTTTCCATTATATTATGTGGGTTCAGTAACTCACCCTGTAGTGTTTATCTTCACATAGTCCTGGCTGAGCATTCTCTCCGGAATTTTTATCAGCAAGTACCTGACTCAAAAGGACCCCAGCTGCAGGTGGGAGTTAGTATGTTCATATATAGGTGTATTCATTCTTGCATTGCTATAAATACATATCTGATACTGGAGAATTTATAAAGAAAATAGGTTTAGTTGGTTCGTGGTTCTGCAGGCTGTACAGGAATCATGATACTGGCATCTCCTCAGCTTCTAGGAGAGCCTCAGGAAAGTTACAAACATAGTGGAGGGCAAAGAGGGAAGAAGCACTTCAGATGGCTGGAGCAGGAGGAAGAGAGAAAGGGTGGAGGTATTGCATACTTTTAAAAAACAGATCTCACAGGAACTCACTCTTGATGAGGACACACACCAAGGCAGATAGTGCTAAACGATTCATGAGAAATCCACCCCCATGTTACAATTACCTCCCTCCAGGCCCTACCTCTAACACTGGGGACTACAATCCAACATGAGATTTGGCTGGGACACAGGTTCATACCATATCAGGAGGACAGAGAAACAAGTGCCTATCAGAAGACTGCCCTTTCCAGTACTATGTTTCAGTTATTTGTGGGAGTAAGATGTTAGAAACTTTTCGCATTGGTTTCCTTAATATCCTAATAAAAAGAACATTCTAAGAAATAGAATCTGCCACAGCTATGTGCAATTCAAAGTCTTGGAATCTGAGAGAAAAAGTCTAAAAAATTATTTTAGAACCTACCTGAAATTTAGAAATAATTGAATTAAGTTGCCAATTACAAACATAACTGTATTCAGACTATATGGGTTTTAAATATTTTCCACCTCTGCCTTTAGCATGTCCTTCATTCATATACTAGATCATTGATATGGGGTAGATAACAGGCTACTGTCTGAAAGATAAGGACTACAGATTCATTAATACCATTTCTTCTTCCAAGATCTGCATGGATTAGAATTCACTAGAGAAAGACACCAAGTGTAATGACACCGAAATTAAGAAAAGTTTTAGAGAAAAATAAATAATATCTATACTATCAATTTATGTTTCCTTTTAATTCATAGACTTGCTACAAATAGACTTTGAATTCATAAAGCATGCTGCATGCCAAGAAATTCACATGATAGCAGTGATACTATTTCAAGATCTTTCTCTACAGCACAAGAGCCAAATCATTCTACCTACCTTACCTGAAAGGCAGATGATAGGATATCAGAGACCTGTTTTGTATTATTTCTGAACACTATTAGTGACAAGCTAATAAGAAATTTTAAGGAGAATTAACAGAAAAAAATCATATCAAATGCATTTTTAAAATTTTGCAGCATAAAATAAGTTCAACCCTACTAAATCTCAGAAGAATTATTCCCTGATACTCTATTAATTGCCTAAAGACATATTTGTAAAACAGCTGCAATTTTCTTTTTTCATTAAGTAAAAGAAAACTATGTAAGTATTAAATAACACAAAGACATTTTAAAGAAAGTGCAGCTACATAACTACTTTGGAAAACAGTTTGGCAGTTTTTTAATATAAAATTATATGACACAGCAATCCTACTCCAAGGTATTTACACACAAAAAAATGAAAATATATTTCACACGAAGAAATAAAGAAACTTGCATGAGAAAATTTTAGCAGCTTTACTCTTAATAGACAAAAACTAGAACAATTCAAATATTTTCCCATGCATAAATGCATATACTGTGGTACATCCACAAAATGGAATAATATTCAGTAATAAAATGAGAAAGCACTATTGATTCACCCAATTCACACATGAATGTATCTCAATACATTCTCCCAAGTGAAATAATATAGTTTCAAAAGATTGAAAACTGTGTGATTCCATTTATTCTAGCAAAGGCAAAAAAACAAGAGAAGAGAAAATACCACTGGATGCCAGGTTCTCTTCTGTTATTTTTTGGCAGGGTCTGAATATGAAGGGGCGACATGAGAGAATTTTTTGAGATAATAGAATTATTCTGTATTCTGTCTCTGCTAGTGGTTCTGATAATCTATTTATGTATAAGAACTCATATGACTATACACCAAAAAAGTGAATTTTACTACATGTAACATTTTAAAAATAACATACAGTAGCATAGTTTTTCAAGGTACAATGCAAAGGATATTGGACACAGCTTTCAGCTTGGTGCAGTGGCTCACCCCTGTAATCCCAGAACTTTGGGAGGCTGAGGTGGTCAGATCACTAGGTCAGGAGATCGAGACCATCCTGGCTAACATGGTGAAACCCCTATCTCTACTAAAAATACAAAAATTCGGCCTGGCATGGTGGCACGTGCCTCTAGTCCCAGCTATTTGGGAGGCTGAGGCAGGTGAATTGCTTGAACCTGGGAGGTGGAGGTTGCAGTGAGCTGAGTAAGATTGTGCCATTGCACTCCAGCCGGGCGACAGAGCAAGACTCCATCTCAAAACAAAACAAAGACAAAAACAAACAAACAGAAAAAAGGTGATTGGACACAGCTTTCAAAAGAGATTAAAAAGGAAATAGAAGTGTCAAACATCAAGCAGAGTCTTATTTGGGAAATCTCACCAAAATGAGTCCAAACCCAAGAAAACACTGTTGGTTCTTACTAGAAATAAATATGGGCCTACACCAGGAGTAAAACACGTAAAATATTCTACTAGACAGCAACTACACTAAAATAGAAAACTCAGAACCAACAGATACAATCAGAAGTAAGCGGGACCCACCATTATCTGTTCTTGGGAGCAGTTCAGTTAGTTGTGTTCTAAAATGTCGCTAAAATTCTAAAAGTAGACAATTATACATACAACAAAAACATTACCCTATTTTAGCTAGAAAGAGAGCCAGAGATACTGTGTGCTCATAGACTTTGTCAGCTATTTGGAAGTGAAGACAGGATGCAAATAACTGGCTGCCCTGTACACATTCAAGCGAAGGCTAGTAGGGCATGGGGAAAGTTGAACAGCAGTATATCCAGTAATCTGATAATTTGGAGAAATATTTATATTCTTAGCACCTGGTAAAATAATTCCATCAACAGAAGAGACCTTTTTTGAGAACAAAACCTTTGCAAGGTAAATGCAAGAGCCAAGTGCCTGGGGTTGAAGTGGGTATCCCATTTTCCTAAGGAAAAAGAAATTTACATGAACTATAGGAGATTAATTTGATATTTCAAAAAAGAAAACATGAAATAAAAATAGAAGACAGGAACATGGTTAAAAATTTAATGGGAAGAACTGTTAGGGAAGAAAGCACCACTGCTTTTCTATATGCTTCAAGAAAGGTCTTGAAAAACGCATATGTGTGGTGTAAAAGGAAGTATTATTTGTATGGTGATGTAATATTACCACCAACACTATCCCCATCCACAACCTCCTCTTCACCACAACAGTTTCCCCTACAAAATTGCCACTAAAATGTAAAATTTATTACTGACTGAAAAGCAGAAAAGATCTGATCTCTACACAAGTTAGCGTAAGGTTAAAACAGTGTGGTCCGTGAAGGCTGGGGTGCAGCTGATATTTGAGTTACCTAAATATTTGAATGGTCTCTGCTAACACTTCCAGAAAAATCAATAAATAAATGACTGCTACAGCATTTCTGTAAATTACTTTCTGCAGCTGTCCTGATGGATTGCACCAGGTGAAACATATAACCTCTGTCTTTAGATGGGAGGTGGGGGTGGAGGTGCTTTTCTGGGATAAATTTCACACAGAAGATTCTACTGTCCTATTTGGAAATCCTTTTCTTCAAGAATAGTTCTTATCTTTCACCCCCAGATGCCTCCAATTTGCAGCTTGGAAGGTTAAAAGGAGTTTGCTTGCTGCCTTGCTTCGGGAATTAATCTGTGTTGTATCTCTATATTCTGTTTGCCCTTTTCATATTATATTGCTCTCACTTGATACTAACAAGAATAAAAATAAATTTGTAGAGCAGGCCTTCTTATTACCAATTAAAATATGAGAAAATTGAGGGTCAAGTATCAATGTGTTCAGGATCACACAGCTTGTAATTAGTAGAGGCACAAATTAAATTCAGTATTCTTTTTCTTTTCCTTTTCCATTTTTTCTCCTTTGTTGTAGCTGTTTTGTTTTATTCACATCAGGATAACATTCAGTTATGAACAAATTCAAAACATTTAGAAAACATGTTCAAAGGAGAAATCCAACCTTTTTGAAAGTGGAGAACATAGGCAGGGGCATTAAAAATAATTTTTTACAGGTTTAATAGCATGTACTTATTCATATATATCCAGGAGATTAAAGGAAGCATAGCTATATATTTAGGTTGGTGCAAATGTAATTGCTTTATTTGCCATCACTTTAATGGAAAAACTGTAATTACATTTGCACCAACCTAATAGTATTGCATTCTTGGGCTAAGAATAAATAATCACACGGACAAATTGTTACTTAAAGAAAATATTATGCTTGCATTTTACTTTAGAGCACAGATGTGTTTGTTGTTGCTTTAATTTTTTTTAACTTTTATTTTAAGCTCAGGGGTACCTAGGTTTGTTACATAAGTAAACTTGAGTCATATTGTCCAGATTATTTCATTACCCAGGCATTGAGCCTAAGTTAGTTATTTTTCCTGATCCTCTCCCTCCTCCCACCTGCAACCCTCCAAAAGGCCCTAGTATGTGTTGTCCCCCTCTATGTGTCCATCTGTTCTCATAATTTAGCTTCCACTTTAAGTGAGAACACACGGTATCTGGTTTTCTGTTCCTGTGTTAGTTTGCTAAGGATGATAGCCTCCAGCTCCGTCCGTGTCCCTGCAAAGAGCATGATCTTGTTGTTTTTTTTTTTTTAACAGTAGAGAAAATAACTTGTTTTCCTATTGAAATTGTTACTTACATCAATATTATAACAATTTAAAATTATTCCATGAATAGCAAAATCAACTAAGCTGGAGGCATCACACTAGCTGACTTCAAATTATACTACAAGGCTACTTGTTACTACCTGTCTTTTTTATCCTGTCTTACCTGTTCTGATGGGTGAGTGGTGGGATTTCTTTGTGGTGTTAATTTGTATTTTGTTAATGATAAATAATGTTGAGCATCTTTTTATGTGCTTATTGGTCACTTTTACATCTTCTTTAAATAACTGTCTATTCAAACTATTTGCACATTTTAAATTCAGTAGTCTTTTTATATTTGAATTTTAAATGTTCTTTACATATTCTGGGTTAATTTCTTGTCAGATATGATATATAAATGTATATCCATATATTTACATATATATATGTAATTTTTTGCAAACACTTTCTACCATTATTTTTTATCTTTTTGATGGCATCTTTTGAAATCACAAAAGTTTTCATTTTTATAAAGCCAATTCATCTTTTCTTTTGTTACTTCTGCTTCATGCTGGCATACTTCAAAAACTACTGCCTAACCCAAGATTACAAACATGCACTATAGTTTCCTTTCTGGTTTTAACTCTGACATTTAAGTCTATAATCTATGTTGACTCCATTTTTGTGGGTAGTGTGAGGTAGGAATTCAACTTTATTCTTTAGCATTTAGATAACCAGTTGTCCTGGCATGACTTATTTAAAACACTGTTATGTTTTTATATATTGAATTGTCTGGGTAACTTTCTTGAAAATAATCTTTATATTAATAATTTATTCTTTGTATTAAGATGAGCTTCTTGTTGAATAATAGATTTGTATCATGTTTTTGTATCCAATCTGACAATTTCTGCCTTTTATTTGTTGGGTTTAGTTGGTTTATATTTAATGTAACATTTTTAATATTGCTGGATTAAAATCCAACATTTTGGTAGCTGTTCTCAACTTATCCTTTCTGTTCTTTGTTAAACCTCACTCCTTTATCTTCCTCTCCTTGGATTAATTGAGTGTTTTTTTATTGTTTCATCTCCCCTATTTTCTTATTTTTTATATCTCTTTTTAAAACGTATTATTGGTTGTTCTGTGTTTGTAATATACATCTTTAGTGAGTGCATTTTATCTGCACCATCAAATAACATTATACCACTTTATCTGCTGTGTAAGAACCTTGAAAAATATATAACTAATTCCTTCTTTTATCTTTTGTACTAATGTCATGAAATAGTCTTGTAATATATAACAACCGTGATACTTTGGCATTTATTTTTTTGGTTCAAACAGGCTGTTAACTTTAAGAGCAATTAAAAGAGTGAAGACAAAATGAAATTCATCTTACCATTCTTTGTTGTATTTTCAAATGTACTTCATTTCCTTGTGAACCTTAAATTTTCTTTATGGTATCATATTTCTTTCATGTGTGAACTTTAATAACTTTGTAGAATAGACCTGCTGGCCATGAGTTACCCAAGATTTTCTCAGCTGAGACTTTCATTTCTACTTTACTTTTAAAACATATTTCACTGGATATAAAACTCTGAGCTGACTCTTGTTGTTGTTCCTTTTCAGCTCTTTAAATATATCACTCCAAATTCAAAGTCTGTTGTAATTTTTGTGGTTATCCCTCCGACTGCAATTTGCCTGTTTTTTCAATGATCACTTCAAGGTTTTCTTTTAGTCTTTTGTGTTTAGCTGTTTTTGTATGATATATTTAAATGTGCTTTGTTTTATATTTATCTGATTTTATATTTCTTTGATTTTTATATCTGTGGTTTGATATTTGTCACTAATTATAGAAAATTTGGGCCATTATTTCTTCAAATATTACTTCTGCCTTGTCTTCTGTCTCTTCTTACTAGGCAACCAATTATGTCTATTAGAACTTGACTATTTACGTATAGTTTTTGTATTCTCTGTTCTTTGTATTTTTGTTTTTCACTTTACTGTGGTTTTGGTTAGCTAATTTCAGCTTCAAATTTGTATTTTCAAATTCACTGACTTTTAATTCCGCTGTTGAGTCTACTTATGATCCTATAGAAGTCAGTCTTTATATCAGCTATTGTGTTTTAAAATAATTCTCATATTCCTATTTGATTATTTCTTATAGTTTATTTCTCTCTGCTGAATTTATCCATATAATATTTTGTCCTCCTTCTTTATTAGAAAACTAAACACATTAAACTGTTACTTTATATTTCCTTTAAAACAGTTTCAACACCTGTGCCGTATCTGAGATCTGAGTCTAATTCTATTGATAAGTTTATCTCTTAGTAGTGTGTCTTTTTCTTCTTGTCTTTCATTTAAGTAATCTTTGGTTGAAAGAAGGACATCACATATATAATAACAGAGACAGAGGTAAATCAATTTTTTATTTGTTTCTTTGTTTTTGTCTTGATGACTGGAAATGTGTATACTCTTACCTCTGCTGGTAAATTAAGATAGAGATGATCTTTTGCATTTGAGTTAAGACAGAGATGATCTGGCTTTGAAGATTTTCTTGCTTAATTAACCTCAGAGCACCACTCTCTTCAGACACCTTGGCATTCCCTTAGGTTTAAGGTGGGGGCATATTTGCAAGACAGCTTTTAAATGTTTATTTCACTTTTAGCTTTAGATACTTCCTTGCACTGTGCTTTGGGATTGGTCTGTTTTCATGGTCTGGAAACTCTTGTAGTATTCATTGCTATTTGTTACTTGATGTTTGTTAGGCTAATGATGGTGCTTGGGAGCAGGAGTGAATAGGTAGAGATTGTTTCTATTGTGTTGATTTAGTCTCGGTATTAAGTAGGCAATGTGTACCTGATTGTCAGAGCCAAAATCGTTTCAGTTTTTCTACCTCCCACCCCTAAACTGTAGTTCTGTTCCCAGTGTGTATTTTGGCCCCCTCCCGACAGGTAGGTTTTCCCCCATTACCTATATCCAGCTGTGATGGCTTATGGCAAATACACTAAATATGTGCGTGTTTGATACCTTCCTCTTAATGGAGACTAAGATTTCTGTTCTAAAAAGGAGAATGGGGAGAAGCGTTTGGGTACAGTTTCCTGTCTTTCCCATGCACTTACTTTTCCTCCCTCAGATCTGCCCAGGAAGGGACACTTTACCACCATTTGAGGCAATTGGGGTTACTAGAGGAGAAAACCTGCAAAGGATATGAACTCTCCTTATGTGCCCAGACCCTAGGGTTCACACACTTTCACCAACCTACACTTGACCTCTACTAATTTGTTAAATATTCCAAATTACTTCTTTTTTTTTTTTTTTTTTTTGAAATGGAGTCTTGCTCTGTCACCCAGGCTGCAGTGCCTGGCATGATCTAGGCTCACTGCAGCCTCTGCAGTAAGCTGAGATCGCAGGTTCAAGCAATTCTCCTGCCTCAGCCTCTCAAGTAGCTGGGACTACAGGTGCCTGCCACCATGCCTGGCTAATATTTGTATTTTTAGTAGAGACGAGGTTTCACCATATTGGTCAGGCTGGTCTTGAACTCCTGACCTCAGGTGATCCACTTGCCTTGGCCTCCTAAAGTGCTGGGATTACAGGCATGAGCCACTGCGCCCCACCCCAACTTACTTCTTTTTACTTGTGTCGAGCTACAACTGTTCCAAGTTCTGGCATGTCATTTCTCCCTCTATAGGTGTCTGTATTTCCTTAGATCTTAGGCTAGTTTCTTGCACTGTGATGACAACTTTCTGATTGAATCAAAAAATTCATCAACTTACAGTTTGTCCAAATATCATTCATCTAAGTGTGGAAGTGATGCTGTTTCCAGCTCTATATATTCCCCAGTAGAATCTAGTAGTGTATCTCAACCATTATATTTTGTTTTTTAATTACTAAAAAAAATTTATGATTATACTATTTCAATTGATTTAACTAAATAAAGCAAAACTCCAGTAATTTCATCTTCTCCATCTTTCTCTGTAAGCCATTTTATTCTTATCCTCAAATCTGAAGCAAACCACTCAGGCTAGTTTTCACAGTTGTTCCTCTGTTTTAATAATGCCAATCAAACTCTGCTAAGTACTAAAGATGTGCTCTAACCTAATGGCTCTAAAACTTTTAGTTTAAAATATTAACAATTATCTGGTGGTAATATTTTTTATTAATGATTTATTAACTGGTGGTATTATGATGCAATTTGCTTAGTTTTATGCAAAGGAAGTCTGATTCCCTACACTTGGGGTGGAGCTAGAAACTGGATTTTTGATAAGCCATTCTGGTATTCTGATGCCCATGGTTCCATGATCATTCTCTAAGAAGCTGTCCTGAGCCTCTATCCCAGTAAACTACTGTTTTTTAATTTCTTCCATTTGCATTTTTCTTGGTCTCACGTCTCTTGTCTCCAACTTTTGCCAATATTTTAATGTTTTCCTACTCCAAATCCTCTCCCTGAGAGAAGAGGTGATAATCAAATGATAACTGGCAGATTCTCTGCTCTCACCAATCAGAACACAGGCAATCCCAGTCAAAATAGATGTCAGCAGTAAAGAAGAGAACTGCTGTGCTGTGCCTACCAGCTAACAACAGACTTCAAGGAATGCACCTGAAGCTGTCATGTTTCTGTAAACCTTAATTTGCATTTCTGTAAATATCAGTTTGTACGCAGAATTTTTAGTAATCTGAGATAAAATTCACTTACTATGCATTCACATATTTAAAGTATTATATATAACTGCACACAGTGCTTTCCATCTGATGGTTTACTGATTTGTGAATGTGTATTATCTTCACTAAAATATAATTTTAATTATTTTTTAAGAAGAGGTATGGCTTCTTACCTAGCATTTTCCATTGTTACCTATCTAGTTCCCTCCACCTAGTAGATGTTCGGTGAATATATTTTATTGAATGATTGAGTAAATAATGTTGATTCTTAAATATTCTTAAGTTATTTGAATGTATAGCTATGTTTCAATAGTTGCTGTATTCAGGGGTCTAAATACATGAAAATAGAACAACAGTCACAACAATAAAAAAAAGCACACTGTTAACTTATAGATGTAGTCCTATAATGATTTAAATAAATCTGAGAGCAGAAATTTTACCATTTTAATAAAAAGCAAACAAGAAATTCAAAAATAAGAACACTGAAATACATATGTCTACACGTAGTATATAATAAGGATATAGAGTATTTTGCACTTCTCAACTGAGAATCAAACTCAGTAAGATATATGCTCCTTCTAGTCAGTATCTAAAGTAGACTATATTAGACATGTTACTATATCATAAATCTTCTGAAAATAATAATATTCCAACATAAGCATTCTCAAGAAGCTGATTTTGTTACAATGCCCACATATTACCTCAATGAACAGCATCGAGAGAACAGATAATATATTTTGCAGTTTAACAGTTATTTTATTTTCTTTACCAATATTTTAAGGTAATTATAATAAGACTGAACTATTTGGTGTATACGCTTTTAAATCTAGGACACATTTCTTAATCTCCAGAAGTCTGTTCTTACCAGTTCTTCTAGTTATAACTCTACTGTCAAGTATACTTTATTCCTCTGGGACTGAAATTCTCTACACAATCTGTGTTAAAAAATATTCATAAATCATCTAAAACACAGCTGCCTATATTTCAGTCAGGCATAACAAAAATACTCCAGACATAGCTTATATTTTTGTCTCTACCAACTTAAAAGAAAACAGGGCTAATCAGAGCAAGTCAGTAAAGTTTGTCTTCTGTGTCACTAGATCCACAATTCTCTTATGTTTCCCCAATCAGTATTTATTTATCTCTATCATTCAGGTCTTCAGTTTTCATCACCCTTTATCATGTCTTCCTTCGTCATATCTGGTAGGGATTTATTTGTTATGTAGGTGGTAGAGAAAAATAATTTCAAACAAAGACCATTGTTTCTCTTTGGTGATATAGATATCTCTGAATGCAGATCTGACCTACACATCCTAAGGATGAATGTTTTAATCCTTTTAGGGTCATGCACAACAATAATGTAGATTTTCATCAAAGAAAAAACTCAAGAGACTGAGTTTTGAAATAATTGGGCTTTGAGTTATTACTGGAAGTTCAAGGAGTATGGACAGAGCCCAGTATCATTTTTCAGGGCTTTTTTAAGTTCTGAAGCATGCCATTTCTTAATTCAATAAATATCATTTCAAGCATTCTTCCTTCATTAAGAATGTAGCAGGGATTAAGATACATAAGGTCTCTACTCTTATTTGATTCCTAAGAGTAGAAAGGAAATATATCTTATGTAAGTAAATGAATATGCAAGATAATTTCAAATATGAATGAGTGCTATAATGATTCTGCTCCCTGGCTACCACCCCCAGAATAATGTAATAAATTGCCATTGAAAAGAGCCCAGGGAAGCAGCATGAACATTTTACACAGAGTAGTCAAAAAAGTTATTTCCATAGGTGGTGACATTGGCAGAGAGCCCTGTGTAATGACACAGAAAACCCAGTAGTTCAAGAGAATAAGGAGGCTTCCTTTCAGAAGTTCTATCCCGAGGAACAACAATTGTGAAAGCTTTAAAGGGAATAAGCTCAATATATTGGAGAAATAGTGAATAGGCCAGTGTGGCTCTAGCATAGTGAATTCCGGGAAAGATAGAATGATAGATGTTTGTGAAGCAAAGTAAGGGAGAAATCTTGTCGTATCTTGTGAGTCGAGATTCGAAGTTTGGGTTTTTATTATCTAACTAGAATGACAAGCCATGGAAAGATTTAAAGTAGTGAAATAGCATAATCTGATTTACATTTTAAAATATTGCTCAGATTATGTATGGAAATGTATTGCAGGAAGGGGAGTTGGAAACAGGAAGATCAATTAGAAGAGTATATCCAGGTGAGAGATGATGGCTTACTGTAGGACACTACAGTAGAGATGGAAGTAGAATATGTGTGAAATACATTTAAGATCTACCAAAAGATGATTCAACAGCTTTAGAGTCAAACACAGCTTGGCTTGAAGCTTTCTCTAAAACTGACTAGGTGTGGGACATTGAACAAGTTATTTAATTATATGACAGTCTATGCACACAACTCCTCAGTTATGAGCAGTAGAACATGTGGTAAATTGTAAAATTGATGAAAAATTCTTCCCATCTCTGCATGTATGGCTTGTGGTGTGATTTTGCAGGTATTTATATCAAGAGGTGGGGCCTGTTTCTTCACCCTTTCACTCTGGGTTGGCCATATCATCTTTATTTGCCCAGAGAACATTAGCATTATGATGTGAACAGATACTTAAAACCTTTTGCACAATGAAGTTTTCTTGCTATTTATGTTATTTAGATCCCTGCCACCACCATGTGACAAAGCCACAGCTAGCCTGCTGTTTGAGGTGACAGGTGACCCAGCTACTTCTGTCATCACAGCACACAGCCATTCTGTTCCTAGCAGCAGTCTTCCAAATGACTGACAGGTGACTCTATTTAATGAGTGAGCTTGGTTAAGACCAACAGAAGAACCACACAGCTGACACCAAATTGATAACCCACAGAATTCATGAACTAAATAGTTATTTCAAGCCATTAGGCTTTTGGGTGGCTTCTTAAAAGCAATAGATAACTGACACACAGAGTCACTGAGAATTAGGGTAGAAGATGATTCAACACTAATTAGAGTTTGTGAATAGAAACGCTGGAGGTGTAAAATTCTCCATGGTGATTTACAATATTTGTCAGAAGACAACAATAAATCATTATATTGATTGGCGGTGAAGGGAAGTAGCTCATCTCTACGCTAACAGAGAGAAAGAACATTCCTTTTTAAACATGCTCTGTTTTGAACATTCCTATTCACATACAAATTCACACTTACTGATTTTGAAGTTCTGGGGTACTGAGAAGGGTAGACCCATGGTACAGAATGTCAACCTAGAAAGCGTGTAAGAAATGTTATTCACTGTGACTATTTAAATTTACAATAAACCTTTTAGATTTTAACTTTTTCTTAAAGTCACATGAACCAAAAATATTCAACCACTATTTTTTGTTTAACTGCAATGGAAAAGATGGTTTTTGGCATGAAAAGTTTTATGGATGTCTCTGGAAATCTACCTTTTAAAAATAAAATTCTGCTTCCGGGAAAATAGAAATGAAATTCCAGAAAACCAACTAACAAAATACCTTTCACCATAGAAACATCATATTAATTCTATGTGCCTATGTATGTTTGTGTGTAATTCACCATAGAAACATCATATTAATTCTATGTGCCTATGTATGTTTGTATGTATGTTTGTGTGCAAATATACATCAGAAACAGAAAGAATAGTGTCTGGATTTCTTGAGCTAGATATTACCTATTATTTTGACTTGAGCAAATCATTTATCTGCTCTGCTTCTTTATTTCACATTTGTAAAATGAGAGTGTTGAGTTAGGTTCTCTAGGATACTTTTTGCTTCACAGATTCTGTGATTTGTGATCAGCTTCTTATTTTTAATTTTATATCATCTTACATATACTGACCATTTAATTTGACAATGCCACTACTCTCACGAGTATTGTTTGCTTATGTAATTATATGCACATAAGAAGACTCATTCATTAAGTTCCAGTCTTCTTTGTGTCTGTAAGCAGTGAATGGCCCAGATATCAGTTTATCTTCTCTGTTCAATATAAGCCTCTTCCCAATCAATATTATGTGGTCACCTGTCAGGAAAATGCAACCAAGACTGATCACCACAGGCGCACCTTCAACCTTGATATTGATTTACCATCTTTGATTTATAAAATATATCATGGTTTCCAATTAATGTTATTCAGCTGTGTTTGATTGCTGCAGTGTCTGAAGAGTTTCATTATTGATTTCTTTTAATGGCAATAACATTAAGCATCCAATCTGTTTTATGCAATTTTTCGAAACATGTGAATAAGTTTCTTGCATTCAGTTTTTTAAACTATTTTTATAATTGAACAAAAAACTATAAAAACATTTTTTGTGATGTAACATTTTGATTCATTTTGATTCTTTGTGTTCTTGAAAAAGTTAAATTGTCCAGAGAGAAGAAGAATTATAATACCAAATAATTGTTGTGCGCTTCTTAAATAATATGGCCCTAAAAGTGATAATAGATTAGCAATGCACAGAGATAGAATGGGAGACCTATTGTTGGGGCTGATTTGAAGGATCCAAAAACACTAATCAAGATAAAATAATTACATCAACAGCTCAGTTTACAATGTGGAATTCTCTTTATTAATGTAATATATCATTTAAAGCATTTTCTCAGAAAACAAAATTAAAATGCTTTTATCTAACCTATACCATTAACTAATGTATTATATTAATTAATTTAAACCTAGTTTTTAATAGCATTTTAAAATAAAATTTATTTGCTGAACATTCAGTATGATTTAATAGTTATCAAAAGGGAACAAATAAACTTGATGAATTAATGGCAATGCACAAGTTTATACATTAGGAGTAGAAATTTGACTTCCAGTTTAAGCCTACTAAGAAGCCAAAGTAAAAATATGTGTACTGAGAAACACTTCTTATGAATGAAAGTAAATCTAAGGGGTGGCAAAGCTCATCCTGGAATCTTCTAATGATGTTCCTATTATTCCTATGCTCAATCTCATCCAGGATCTGACTTAGAAACTCTAGGCTACAGTGGCAGCATCTGTGTCTTTGAGAAGCCTCACAGAAGATTCAGATATTCATCAAAGCTTGAGAGCCACTAATATGGACAAATTATGAGAAAGTAGAGGAAAGTGATCCAAGAAAAACAAGACTCTAAGAGTAAGCAAAAATTAAGCTCTTTATTAACATAGCACCTTTGCATGATCTTTGCAGAAGCAACTGCTGTCACAGGAACACTCCCCACAGCCACGAGATGTTAAATAGAAACTTAAATGAATGTCAAAGTGCAGCCAGAATCATTGTCTTAGTCTCTTTTGCACTGCTCTAACAAAAATACCTGAAAGCAGGTAATGTATACATAAAATTTTATTTTCTTACAGTTCTAGAAGCTGGGATGTCCAACATCAAGGGACAGGCATGTGGCAGTTTCATTTGTATGGTGAAGGCTGCTCTTTGCTTCCAAGAAGGAGCCTTGTTGCTACATTTTCTGGAAAGAAGAAGCACTGTGTTCTCATCTGGCAGAAAGCAGAAGGGTAAGTAAGCAGAACATCCTGTGAAACCTCTTTTACAAGGGACTTAATCCCATTCAAAAGGAAGAAGCACTTATGGCCTTGTAATCCCTTAAATGTCTCACCTCTTAATACCATCACCTTGCCAATTAAGTTTTATTTTCTGAATTTAGAAGAGAACATATACAAACCATACCAAGCAGGCAATGGATATAAAGAGCAATAGATATTATTAAGAAGTGAATTATGAGTTAGTAAAAAATAAAAGGTGAGTCCAGTTAGAGGTGTTTTATATATATATATATCTCACATATAAAGTAGAGAAATTAGATCAGTGGAGAATTCTTTTTTAACCAAGCACAAATTTAAATTTAGACAGTAAACACTGCAAAATTCTAAGAGATGGAAATCAGAGGGAAGGGTTCTTAGTTAATTGCTTCTATTTTTATTCAAGAAAACACAATTGTCACACCCAAACTTGTTACCCAGCACATAGAATAAGTGGTTTCTCATTTAGTTTCTGGACCATACCAACCATCTGAACAGAAACTTGATACTGTTCCTTGTGCTCATACAAACAAACCTACACCACGTTTTTGACTTTTAAAGATTAAGTTAAATGTTATTTTGGTCTTACGTTTTTCCTTGTAATTCCATGTCTCCCTCTTTTGTATTAAAGACGCTATCCAATTATATTTTCCATCTCATTAAGACTTGAGAGGGGCACTTCTCAAATTTCCTTACAGAGCTATTACAAGGTAACCAGTATGAGCGACTGCAAGAGAAAATGTAAGCTATAAGACCTAGAAAATACCCAATGCTTAGATCCACTGCCTTGTAAATTATAACTTACACTCATTTCCTGAGGCAATAGCCTTGCTGTATCATGGCTTCCCGGGTTGCTTTCCAAATTCATGTTCAGAAGTAAGCATTGCATCTTACAAGTGGCCAAGAAGCCCCAATCCTGATTCTGTAAGATTGTCCATTGCTGAGTGAGCTTTTACTAGATGGCAAGCATTATGTTAAGTGATAGGTAAATATTTATATGCATGACAACCCTACCAGGGAGACATAAATGGTATAATTTGCCAAGGACATATATTTACAGCCTCGGCTTGAAAGATGGTTTGAAATTTCTCTATAATGTTGCCTGGGGCAGGGTGATAGGTTTGCTCTGCTCTCCGTCATTAGTTCTATATGTTTTGTAAGGAAGTGCAGTATGTCTCACTGTCAGCCATTACAAGATTGGAAGCTATTGAAGGTCAGAGATGTTAACTGTGCTCTCTCTTTCATACATACTATTATATAGTGGGTGATGCACAAATATTGAGTAATTGCCACCAGCCTCCTCTTTCCTGTCATAATACTAATTGCATCCAGGAGTGTTCAATTCAATTCAACAAACATGTATTGACAACTTCTCATTTTGCTGGTATGAGACCAGTTTTAACTTGAGCTTTCTGCCCTAAGGCAAATTCTAAAATATTTCCCCCAATTGAAAGTAAAACAGTATCAAATCCCTTTGCCAGTGATCAGCAGGAGCCAAGTTGGAATTAACAGCAACAACGAGATCAGCCCTGAGAGTCAAGAAAACATTGCTGTCTCTGAATTGAGATTTTCACTCTGGCGTTATTTCAACTCACCACTCGTCCAGGCAAACGAAACTAAGCAAAGGCATTAGATTGGCTAGAACTGCAGCTTCTGGACCGAGTCTGGTAAGAAGTCCCCTTTGTACATAAATAAGTGAATGGCACTTATATGGTGAGATCTCTATTTACTATTTTTGTTTAACTAGGCTTATCTGTTAGTAATTTGTATATTCTTGGATGGATTTATCTATGAAAGTAAATATTTTTACTTAAACCATGACTGAAATCCGGTGACTGATTGTTGTCATAATGCTATCTTTTGAAAAATCTGAAATTACCTTCAAAACCAGTTTATAAATCACATAAAATAAGTAAAACGGACATGTCTTTTGTCATCAACCATGTAAGAATATTAGTTTTCTTGCTCTGCTATAACAGTTATTTATTTTACTTTTTATTTTTGTTTTAATTTAATTTAATTTTATTGTTCCATAAGGTATTGGGGAACAGGTAGATTTGGTTAGATGAATAATTCTTTAGTGATGGTTTGTGAGATTTTGGTGCACCCACCCAAGCAGTACACACTGCAACAT
This sequence comes from Plecturocebus donacophilus, assembly GCA_004027715.1. Lineage (NCBI taxonomy): Eukaryota > Metazoa > Chordata > Mammalia > Primates > Pitheciidae > Plecturocebus > Plecturocebus donacophilus. The sequence continues at coordinate 195,915 of PVKP010000200.1, forward strand.
ATTTGTGGTCTTTTATTCCTCGCTCCCCTCCCACTCCTCCCCCCAAGTCCCCAAAGTCCATTGTATCATTTTTATGCCTTTGTGTCCTCATAGCCTAATGAACATGCTTGATTTGAATCTTACTTGACAACCTTGGCTAAGAAAGAATATCTCTGGCTGTTAAAAAGCAATAACAAGAGCAAAAATATTCTCAAAATATATAGATCGGGAACATATAATTGTATCGGTTTTTAGTGCACAGACATCTATTTATTACTTAACCTTCATAAACATAGCTAGTGCCACCAATAGAGACAGAAATGATTAGAATTTATTCGTACAATGTACAAACAAAAAAACCAAGAACAGAATTGAGAGAAAGAAAGAAGAAAAAAGGAACATTGAGTCAGCTTAGCTCAGTTTTCCTTTTTTCTTATTTCTTTCTCTCAATTATAGCTCAAGCTCATAAATATAGAAAGCCCTAAGTTAATGATTCTTAGAATCATGATGACATCTATTAAGTCCAGGACTAGGGAGGCATCTCAAGAAAAGTACTACACCTGGCTGGGATTAGAAGCAGGGCATAGAAATAATTTCTCAGGGGCTCAGTGAAGGATAACTGTGTAGGCAACAGGTCAGACATGCTTCAATACAAGGTTAATCAGTGCCAACATGTAAAAGTGGTTACAAGGCTATAGATGAACAAAAACGTCAAGAGGAAGCAGGGACACTCTGGGTGGAGACTAACGAGAGTCATCCCAGATGCATGGGAGGAATCATCTGAAGCCACCCAGATCAAATACTTTCGGCCCTGTTCTCTCCTTCTGTGTTTGTAACCCGTGTGACCACACCACACTATTTACACCACTGCTTGAAGCTGATATTCCCTTTCCATTTCCAGCGTCAAGACCCGTCGTATCCAAACTAGATAACTGTAATCTCTTCTCCTCTAGGCTTCCTAGTGTGAGCAGATGCTGAGATATCTCAAATTGTTATTTGTTACAATCAGAAAAAAATATATAGTTTAGGAAATATTCTTTGGTAGGAAAAAATACATTCCATGTCTTTTTCTTTACCAGTGAGAAGCAATATGAAAGCTGGGACCATTAATCAGTCTATCTTGAGAAGATCTCTGCTATCTAAAAACCTCATCTCTCAAGACCTGAAATAACCTTAATTGTGGGCAGGATAGAAGTAAACATAGCCTATGCGTAAGTGTTCACAGGAACATTGGGTCCTAGAGGAAATGAAAAGAAGTCACATTTGACATTTATTAAGATTCTACCATTTGCATTGAAAAACATCAAGATGAATGATATGCCATTCCTGCCATCAAAAAAAAAACCACTAATTGAAAAAAAAAAATTTAAGCCCAAAGTGACAAATGGCTTCAGCTAATGGATAATGAAAGTTTTATTAGGAAGTATATTAAAAAAAAACAATGGATTTAGACTTTCACAGTTTTCAGGAAAAAAAAAAACAGTTTCAAAATAAAGCAATAGCAGCAAAATATCAGAGTACTCTATAAACCTATTTTTGAAGAAATATGTCTTAATTACCTTGTATATGTTTTACCATAGCAAGTAATGGTCTGGGGCTAGTTATGATACAAAGCTGAGATACTTGGAGAAGATAAGAGAGTTAAGAGAAAGTAACCCAGGAAAGGAAATAAACAAATTAGAAAAAAATAATTTGTAAACAGGTGATACATGGTCAAACACTTTTAAGAAATGGTACATACATTATTCTTCTATTCTGTTGAAAATGTTATGAATATACCAATTTAAAATTCTAGAGAAATCTTGAATAAACCAAATAGGTGTCTTGGTTCTAATGTATTTTTTTTAACTAGGACAGAGCTGTTATTTTGTTATTTTTTTTCCTTTTTCTGTGTGTTTATTACCTATAAAATTAATTTATGCAGAGTACGTATTTAATGCAGAATATCCCTATAATTGTTACAAGCAGAAACTCTCCTTCAGTCAGCACAGAATCTACATCCCAGGCTCACTGCTGATAAGCAGCTTGACCTGAGAAAGCTTCAAAGGCTTCAGCTTTTGTTCCTTTGCTTTCCAAGGGTGAAAGTAGCATCTACCTCAGAGTTGTTATGAGAATGAAATGAGATCAAGAGAAAGGGAGCTGAGCTCAGTTCCTGTTAAAGTGAACACTGATCATTATATTAATAATACATGAAGCACTATCTTTTATGTTAATGAAAAAGTATATGAAAATTTGGGGCTTTTTTTCAATTACAGTGAATTTTTTTGATAGCAGGAATGGTATATAGAAGACTGGCACTCTAGAAATTACTTAATCTTTTATGCTTGTATGGAATGATAGTGATGAAACCTGGACAGTGGGCTAGAAGACAATGAGAAAGAAAGTTCTAGGCTTTAGTCACTTTTCATGAGTCTCCTAGAACTCTTTGACACTCCCATCTTTCCATGTTTACATTGCCTCCTATATTTTATCATGCACTGTTATATAAATTATTGCCTTAGACTTTCTTCATTGACTCTTCAATACCTTAAACAAAGTTTAAACAAATTCCAGCCATGTACCAGCCACTGTATTCACAATATTGAGGACAAAAGCAGTGAAGAATTAAACTATTTAAAATCCTCCCAACTCCATGAAGTCTTACCACACCAGGAAATAATGGAGTAGGTCCTAGTGCTACATACAGGATTCTCTGAGTTGAAGATAGCTTTTGCTATCATCAGACTTGAATCTTGGGAAAACTATTTAGTCAATGGAGCCATAGATTCCTCCTACAAAATATAAAGCTATTTAAATATATATTTCAAATTCGTTATCAAATGACAATTTCCCTCTACTTCTCTTACTATGAAAATCCTGAAGTTGATTTTTCCTTAAAAACTAATGCTCTGATTACTGACCAGCAATTCTACATCTAAAAACTCTATACTTAGAATATGAAATCAATTATTTTATACACAATTTTAAAAAAGTATATATCTGGTTCTCTATGGTGAGGATATATATTTGTGGACTCCAAGGGTTGCATTGTATTTTTGAGTCTTTAAGCTTCTGAAAAGCAGTGTAAATGAATCATTTTTCTTTGAATTTCATAGCATCTGAACTAGCACCATATACTTTTGAAAATCTTTCATAAATAAATGAGAAGAGTTAGTAAAATAGAGATGATCAAGAAGGGTTTTTAAAATTGAAAATACTTCCTGCAGTTCTTTGTATCTGTTTATCCTGCCCTAAACCTTCTATCTTGTAATAAAAGTTGAAATGTTATAACAAAGAATATTCTAAATTATAAGTTAAATTTTATCTTGGAAGAAAGTACTATACAACAAATAAAACTGTCATTATTTTTAGAATATATTTTGTAAAAGCCTAGCTTTATGCTATCTTATTTAAAAAATAATCATCTTTCTGTCATTGTCCATTGTAACACTTACAATTTCACTTTTAGTTGTGAATTAAAATAACTTTTCAGTATAAAAATAATTTATTCCTTTAATTCTGACATGAATAAAATTCATTAATTATATGATTAAAGACATTTGAAGGTGATGAAAAAATTAAGAACAACAATAATCATAGCATGAGCTCTCAGATGCTGGCATCACACTGTAGTTATTCAATATACATGAGACTTAGGAATTATCAATCTTTGTATTAAGAAACAGAACCATCAAAAAACATTGCATTTCTAAATTCCTCTTCCACAAAAATGACATTTTTCTTTATCATAATATGAAGATGTGTTATAATAACAAAACTATCTCAAAGTAATGCTTTATACTTGCTCAGTAGGTGTTTGACTTTTAGTTATAATCAATGTCACCTGAGAAAAGGGAGATTTAAAGAACCAAACCAAACTTCTTCTTTACGGATTAGGCTCAGCACAATTGCCCATCTTCTTATATCTAGTAGGCTTGACCCTGAAATTACTATCTTGGTTGCAGCCTTCCCCACCTATATGCTATGTTCTGCTGCATCCGTTGATTTACAGCCTTTGCATTTAAACTTTCTACCTGTAGATATATTATTTCAGACCTTATAGTTTCCCATCCTTCAGGTTTCCATTTACATGGCTATTAAGAAATAATATATTTCTCATTTAGCATTCCCCATTGGTGGAACTCGTAATACTTCCTATTTAAATACAAACTCTGTAATAGCCAAAATATTTATTATAGAAAAGCCACTTTCTATTCCACTCAGATATTATATTCATACATGGAGGTTTTTCTCCTTAGGCAAAAAAAGTTAACAATTCTGATAGAGAGAATGCAATTTAAAGGCCATTTAAAGTGATTTAGCTTTTTTTAATGTTCAGTTTAAATATGAAAGGGGAAAAATTCATTCCCCAAAACTGGTATTTTAATTAGAGCAAATTGAGAATTTTGTTCCAGGAGAGAACAAAATTAGGAGAGAAGTTCCGGTACATTGGCAATAATGTTTAAAAACTTTCCATTTGCAAAATAAGTATGTCATTCTATAATGCCTAGAAAATGGGCTGGATTCACTAAAAAGCATCTTTCTGTGTCTCTCTGCATCTCCCTGTCTCTCTCTTTCTCTCCCTGTCTCTGTCGGTGTCTCTCAATCTGTGTCTTTTTCAGGAGCTATTACATCAACTATTGTGAGCTGATCATGTAAAAAGGTATGCATAAAGTAAATGATGTTCCTTGGTTCTGCAAAGAAATGAAGTCCATCTGTGACTTTCAACTGTGTGCTGTAGACTGGCAGCTTGCCATCTGGAAAAACTGACACTTGGCTCCCCTGGGCCCACTGAACAGCACTGCTGCAAGATAGCATTAGTAGCTGACAAAAATGGAAATGGGAGGCACAAGCTACTTGACACAAATAAAATGGCAGAGTCAGTTAACTTGTAAAACACAGGGAGAAATCAACAGGAACTGATGGCCTTTCAAAAAAGTTTTATAAGGCTGGGTGTGGTGTCTCATGCCTGTAATCCTAGCACTTTGGGATACCAAAGGGGGCAGATTGCCTGAGCTCAGGAACTCGAGACCCGCATGGACAACATGGTGAAATCCCATCTCTACTAAAAATACAAAAAATTAGCCGGGTACATAGTCCCAGCTACTCCGAGGCTGAGGCCAAAGAATCACATGAACCCAGAAAGTGGAGGTTTCAGTGAGCTGAGATGGTGCCAGCCTGGGTGACAGAGTGAGATCCTTGCCTCCAAAAAAAAAAAAAAGGAGTTTTATTCAACATCTTTCCTGGAAGAGACAGTTTGAGGAATTCAAGCGAGGGAAACTTTTTAATTTTTGACTTACTTTAAGGAATAAAGTGAGTTTACTAATGAGTAATCTAAACTGATCAGTATAGGCACAGTACACTGTAGCTCAATATCATATCAAGAACTATGGGTAATTCGTTGTTTCATGTCCACCCTGAAACATAATTAGCACTTAAATTTTGATTAATTAATTGACCTTCTTTATACACTTTTTTATCTTTTGCACTTCCAAACAAGTGCAATTTTTCATGATTTGCTTTTTTCTCAAAGATATAATATGAAAATATTTCTTTTAAAAATATTTTCAAAATAATAACTTGTCTACATTTAGAAAATGTAATGAATCCGTTATTTTATTAAAGTGAAAAAAATATTCGATAATCAAATTAAAAGTTCTATCAAATACCACAAAGTAAACATTGCAGAACTTTTTGCCTAATTAATGTCATTCAAAATTCATTTATTTCCTGGATTTTATGAAACATTCTCATGAATAATTGTTGCTTATATTGTTAAATTTAATCATCCATCAATTCTTTTGATTGAATTAAATGCTCACTTCAAGTAGGCAAAAATAGTATATGAAGTACAATATAATATAAAAATATAGAGTCCCAAGTTTATATCTGGGCCCTGGTAGTAAATACATCATTGTTTTAAAATATTTTAAAGTTTACAAGTCATTTAATAATATCAGGTGCCTACTGACTATATGTGGTTTTCTAAATGTTTATAATTAATAATTTTCCCCATGATCTTATGAAAGTTTTAATAGTATTGTAGTTAACTTATAGAAAAAATAAAGGGTTAAGGTAACACCTCTAAATTATTTCAAATATAGGGAGAAACAGAAGTCCAAGTCAGGTACTTTGACTTCAAGTCTTAATTCTTTCTATTAGCTCTATCTTCCTGCTATTCTGTTCTCATTTTGCATGTAATTTTTTCACTTGAGGCTCAAAACATTATTGTTGTTATCATTCACATTTTCTAGCCAAGGACATGGGAACAGACATAATGATTTTTTTCCCCAATTTACTCTGCAGTAACTAGTAAGTGGGAATAAGTCTAGAGACTCAGATCCAGTCTTTGCACTTTGTGTTCCCCAGCTTTCCATTTTCCTGGTGGGACAAGGACAGGAAATAGTTGTATTGTGCTTTAGAAAAGCCACTTTGGCATTGACAGTGAGAAAGAAATAGAGACACAAATTCACTGAGAATGTAGAATCAGCAGTATTTGACAATGGATTGAATGTGTTTCATGAGGAAAAAACAAAATTAAACAATATTTGCCACAACTGTAAACTGAGAAATTAGTATAAAAGAAATAGTCAAACAATCAAAATAATAATTTGTTTGGTAGAACCTTAAGGAAGCCCATCATTGGTGAATTGGGAAGAAATTATATAACTACTATAAAATGAATGTTGATGACATTCCTGGCAAAGGCAAATACTTTGTTGAGTTATTTGAGGTGTTGTTATGTGTCTCTTCTACAGCTTCATAACTTGACTTTCTAAAAAGTCAATACTACTTGTTGCATTGAGCATTGATAAGGAAATCAACAGCCTGGAATTTGCATTTTATTTCTACTGCTAATTAGCTTTGCAATCTTAGTCAAATTCCTTTCCCTGATTTGGATCCTCATTTTCTTATCTATCTAATGAGGAAGTACAGCAGGTAAACCCTTAGACATTACATTTATTGGCATTTTTACAATGAAAGCACTGGAAATTGTTTTGAATTTTGTTTTGTTCTGTTTTGTAATATTTAAAATTAAAACATAAATGCAGGTGGCCTTAACGTTTTTTAAAGACTCATAGAAGAATCTGTGTTTCTGTAAAGCTACAAGGATCCTTAGATGTAACAAAATAGTCATCCTCAAAGTATAATTGTAAGAGTGCAAAAAATTTCTATGCTCTCAAATATAACCTCAAAGTCTCGGTCACTGGACAAAATGCCCATATTTGAGTCATTCATTTCAGTAGAGGTTGTGTTAACAAAGAATTCTCAGGTTGGGAGAGAGGAAAGTAAGCTACAAAGAAATAGAGATGAAAGTTAAAAATAGGACACTAAAGTGAGTGACAACAGCCTAAGGCATAGGAAGATAGGTATTACAAAATAAATGCATCAGAATTGAAAGAGAGAGTACAATAAAAACAAAATGCAGGTGCTACACAAAATCTTCCCGAGGATGGCCCTGAGTGGATTTAAATCTAGCGAGAATGGAGTTCACTATGGACAAGGGCAGCACCCACTGCGCCCACAGCCTTGCTCTATTTGTTGCCTGTATGGTCACCAGCTCCTTTTCCATCTTCACAGCATTTAACATCTCCTTAGGTTAAGGGTAATAAGGTTTGAAGAAAAATGTTTAATCATGCTATGGACAATCTCTCTGGACCCTCAAAATTCATCTGTTAAAGCCCTAATCCCAAATTTGGTGCTTTCTGGAGGTGGCGTGTTTGGGAAGTAATTAGGTTTAGATGAGGTCATGAGAGTGAACTCCCTGTGATGGGATTAGTGTACTAATAAGGAGATAAAGGGAACAGATCTTTTCTTCTCCTCCATGTGAAGATACAGTGAGAAGATGGCCCACTGTGAACCAGGACGAGGGTCCTCACCAAGAACCCAGCCATGCTGGTACCCTAATCTTGGACTTCCAGACTTCAGAACTTTGAGAAATACATTTATTGTTTAAGCCAGTCAGCCTATAGTATTCTGTGACAGCAGCCAGAACTGACCAGGATAGATGAGGAATCTATTTTTACTCTATTTCAATACTTACATTTTAGATCACATGTTTAATACATTCCCTACTTTCTGCAACTCTGAAGCAAGGTTGAAAATTCCCATGTATTTTAAGAGGTTTAGAGATAATTTCACAGCCCTCTTGATAATCTCTCACAGGAAGGTGTTACAATAGAGATAGAAGAGATTTTGGATTTACACACATTTGGATTTCATTCCTGACTTCATCAATTAATACCTGTGTAATGCTGGAAACTATAGTAAGCTAAGACCTAGTTCCCTTGTCTGTTGTATACACAGAGTCCTAGTGAAGAAAATCATACGAGCAATGTCTTCTCCATCCAAGTTTTTACTAATACTATTAAATTTTACAACAAATCTATGATAAATATGAATCCTATTTACACATCCTTTACCTTTTTTCTCCAACTAGCATAAAAAATAAAAAGCAAAGAATCCTCTCATTTCTCTGAAAAAAATATTTTCAAAGAAGCCCTACTTATCTTCTGCATTTTTAACAACTATTGATTTCTTGAGATTCACATATATATGTATATGAGTATGTATAAAATGACGTGAATACCTGCTCCATATCTCACCTTATACTTCTCCCTGGTTATTGTTTTTATAAGTGAAAAAGGAAAAAGTCATTTTAAGAGCTGCAAATACTAAAGTACTGAAATCTTCAGGAAGTAAACACTCAAAGATGATGTTTTTCACTCAAAATCTAATCATAAGTTTCCAATCTAGTATGCACTTCAATAATCTTGTTAGGTAAAGCTTTGAGGATGATTTCTAGTAGAAAAATATCTAATTTGTTTATGTTTACTTTGGAATTCAGTTTTACTCATATTACTCTTTCACTTTCATCTTTAAAATCATTTATAATGGTAACTTTATACAAAAAGAAAGAGAGCACTTATTGTTCCAAGTAACATTACATACTTTATATTAAATAACGACATAAAGAATGGGTCATTTAGAAACGCAAGGAACTTTAGTGACTTTCCTGGCTGGAGATTTGCTCCATTCTTCAAGCTCTGTGAGAGTTATATATTTTAGAGAATATTTCCATACATGATTTGTATTATTTTGATATGCTACATCCATACAATCTAGTGGAGCTATTACTGCTATGAAGAACTTGATACAGTGTAATATCTCTTGACCTCTAATTTGATTGTTGGTAGCCTTAACTGCATATTAAAGTCACCTAGGACACTTTTAAAATCCCAAGGCTCAGGCCACACCCCATATCAATTACATCAGAATCTCTGGAGGTAGGATCTATTTTTAAATCTCCTGTAATAATTCCCATTATACAGCCAAGTTTGAGAACCATTAACTAATTTGGCTCCACTCTGCTTACTTCATCTTCCCAACACTTACTTAATTAGGCAATTACAAGGTCCCCACCTTAATCAAAAAGAAAGAAACAAAAATGCAATGAGCCACTCAACAGATAGTGGAGGTCCTAGTGCTCAGAGAGGTAAAATCTAGACCTTGGAGAGGGAAGATCTTTGCTAAAACCAGCTGTAGCTTTACAGTGATTGGATATGCTGCTTAAACATGTAGAATTCTGGATATACTGGATTTTTAAAAACACTTTGTAAGGCACTAAAAGTAAGTATTATGAACATTTCCAAAGCTGATGTTATACATTTTTGTTTATTGATATATAATGTATAAATGTGTGAATATATATGTATATATCTATCTTTTTTTTTCCTAGACAACTTTTGCTCTGTCACACAAGCTGGAGTAGCTGGGGCCTATCCACTAAATAGCGGGGCCACAGGTGCGTGTCACCATGCCTAGCTAATTTTTTTAAAAATTTTTGGTAGAGGTGGGGGTCTCCCTATGTTGCCAGTCTCTAACTCCTGAACTCAAGCAATCCCCCCAACTTAGCCTCCCAAAGTGCGGGAATTACAGGTGGAAGCCACCGCACTTGGCCATATGTATATATTTCTAACATGGAGTTTACATAATAAATTAGTAAGTATATCTTTATATGCTTTAAGACACCAGAAAATATGAAAACAGCCTCTGAGTGCTGAAGAGCTTGGGTCAGTAACTTTGAAATAATCTCTTCATCTCAGATTAACTCAGTGTAGTACAATTTTTTAAGAGAAGGACCAAAGTTTGAGAGCAGAACCCTAACAAAGAGGGAGTAAAGAAAAAAGAGAAATTTGACATATGTAAAAACACACACAGATAGAACACTAGATAGACTTCCTCGTATATTTCATCATCTTACCTCTGTCCTGAGATCACCATTTCAGCAGAGCTGCTACTCACTTCCTGAAAAAGTAAGTAGTGAGCAACATCTGTCAGAACTTAGACACAGGGAAAAGGCTAAGGCTGGAAATTCCACAGTTTTAGCTTCATGTGTTGCTGCCAGGACGAGAGGATAAGAAACCGGGGTTTTGTGGGCTAGTGCTTTTTTGTCATTATGTAAAGGCAGGATCTGACATGAGACCTTAAAGTTCCTCCTGTCTCATCTGGATTCTGGCTTAAGTAGCTTTTCCCAATTCTCCTTTCCTTGAGTTGCATTCTTTTAGTTTCTGGCCTTCCATGGGCAGTGGCCATGTGTCTCCAACACTACATTTCCCCCGATCTCTGTAACACAAAGCTACAAAGAGACAGGTTGGTCAAAGGTCATGTGGAAGAGATTAAAGAGACATATCCTTGTGCTTCTGTCTCTCTAACAGCTTCCCCAGTACGGTGGCATAAATGCTCATGCCTAGAATAGAAATCATACACTTGAATATAATCAGATTCCCTTTACCTTAGGGATAGAATGAGCTTTGAACTTCCCCAGAGTTTTGAATATGCTACTGATAGTGTCTGCTTTAACTGTAAGTCGATTTACTTTAATAACACATATGGGCAGTGAAGGAAGAAAGAAAAGAAAATAACCCAGCTTAGTAAGATATGCCTTCATTTAATGGAAACAACAAACACAGAAAACATTCAAGAAAGGTAAATTATCTCTTTCCCTTTAATTAATTAATTACAAAAGGTTTTTCTTGTACATAGATGCCACTTTCACATTCTTTCAAATCAAAAAATATAAGTTGAAAATAGTGTGTTAGATATTAACTTGAATAATGTTAATATAACTATTAATAAGTGTTAATATGAATACTATTTGTGTGAAAATGATGCTAATTTTAAAAATAAGCCTGCCCTAGAGGACCTTTCAGTATTCTGATTCACAAATAATTGTGTCTTGGTGAAATGGGATTTGAAGACATTTTAAAAGGAATAAAATTTAAGACAAGGACTATTAAGTGTAATAACTGCAAGCATCAGTGGATTTAAACCTCCAGTCTTGGCTAACCTCTTATATTCTCAAAGGAATGCTGAAGATGTAGAATCCAGGTACATGTGTTTTCACAAACACCAAACTCTTTTAAGGTGCATAGAGAAAGCTTTCTTCATAAAAGTTGAATGTGCTTTATAAATTAAGTGACAGACAATCTATAAGATTACAATGAGGAAGCATGAGTTCTTTCTGTAATCGCATGATTTTCTACCAAAATAAGAAAAGTCTGTTTTTTCTTACTTATTGAAGGATGACCCAAGGCCAAATACTACCTCACTTGTTGGCAAATCACTAGGTATTTAGTCTGGTATGGGGCCACTAAATGTGAAAGCTACTTTAGTTTCTAGACATTTTAATTGAAGAGAAGAGCCTACCTTTCCAGTAATGTTTTCTTGTCAACCACTCGTAGCAGCATTCGAATTTTGATTCCATTTTGGAGGTGGAGATAGGAATTATCTTGAAGGATCGGAATTTAGAATTAACTTATGACCTATAAAAATGTGCTTTAATTTTGGTATAAAAGAAAGAAGTAAGGAAGGAAAGTATGTTAATTTAAAATTAACAAAAAATGTCTAGATTGTAGGAAAAGTTCTGACTCTAACAGCTAATTCTTAGATAAGTCTCTGGCCATATGTTGAGATTAAGTGACATGATATTTTTTAGGTACAAGAAAGATTGGACGGTAGTTAATATTGATGAAACAGATTATAGTTCCAAAGTAAAAGTCATCCTAACTAAAGAGAAGGTGGGCCAGGCAAGGGCCATGATAAAAACAGCTGAAAATTGTTCTTACATTAACTTTGTAAGCACAAGATAGGAAAGAATGACACAAAATATTGTATGACATTAACAAAAACCACACTAATTTCTCTTCTCATAACCTTATTCCCCTAGGCAATACATTTATCCCAAATATTAATTAGGAGATTCACAGCATGTGAATATAAATGAAATGAGATAGACTGGGAGCTCTGTGACATAAATGGACTAGAAATAGCTCTGTTACATCATAAGAGGGAGATAATAGAGAAATGGGGCCCTAAAAGACATCTTGATTTTGGGGAGCCTCTACTGCACCCACCTACTTCATCAATTGCCAGAAGATGTGGCAAATATAGCTTGCTTGATAAACCTTAAAATATATCCCTGAATAGCCAGCATGGTTATAACTCTGAGTCAAGAGGGTCCTCATACTAGCAGCTCAAGCTACACAGCTCAAACAATATAAGCCACTTAACATTTGCAATGAAACATTTTAAGCAATGAAAAAGCATCATCATATTGCTCAATAGAAGACAGTTATTTGCAACGATGTGAAATCCTGAATCTTTTGCTTCTATTCAAGATCAGAGGTATAACAGAGAAGAAAAGTCTTCTGTTTCATAGAACGATTGTCTCCATGCACAGGTGATTACAAAGAACCTAATCTGTAGTAACTTCCCTACTAAAGCCTTTTTCCAACAGTAGCAAACTGCTAGGACAAAGAGGGCCATGTTTTGTTTGCTATTTCTGAAAACGTCATCACAGCTCTGAGCGCTCTCTTGTTCTGATATCATTCCTTCACTTCACCAGCAGCCTCAGTGGGCAAACACGGTCGTTTCAGCTCATGTCTTCCCCATTTGATATTTGACGCGCCTGAACTTCTCCATCATCTCGAGTAGCCAATAGCAGGACCTGTCACTCAAGCAGCGAAACTCTGTGTATTTTACCGACTATCACAGAGACCCATCATTTGTCCAGTGACAGAGACTCGTGACGAATGTTTCTGAAATGACATTTGAGATGACAGGGGGTGAAAATCCCCAAGTCAGAGACTGTAGTTCTTGGGGTCTCCAGAGCAGCATCATTGTCAGTTACACTGGATATGTGCTAAGATGTTGCCACACGGACAGCCCACAATCAATTTATTATCACAGGCCATGAAACTCACTTGTGGCAAAATCAATACGGAATTTCAGGCTCCCTGATAAAGAATCAGAGAGAATTTTATTTACTCTTTCACTTTGCAAATGTTGCCTTTGAGTCCAATGAGGAAAGTCATATGTCAGACTGTTCTACAAAGTTATACATCAAAAATAGTGTCCAAGTCAGAGTAAAGAAGTAATCTAAGATATTTTCAGTGTTAACAAGCTCAACATTTTAATCTGATGTTTTGATAGATAAATAAAGGCAGGTTTTAATGTTGAGCAAATAATCCTGATAGATTAAATATCATATAGCTCAAAAATGGAAAAGATCTAAAAAGTAGCATTTATGTAAAAACAAAGATATTATGCTGCTATTTTACACTCATGAAGTTCAATTATTTTAATCACTGCAAGATAGTTATAAAGTTTAATAAAAGCATAATGCAGGAAGTGCTGATTTCTTAGAGGAGCCTGTCGTTATAATTGCTTGATTAAATAATAGCAAAAAGTAACAATAACTATTTAAGAGTCAATGTTTGTTTTGCCAGGCATTATGCTTAGGGATTCTTCTGTGTGTGACTGTGTGTCCATGTCTGTATAAATCTTTACAGTAACCATTTAGATACTTTAATACGCTCATTTCACAAAAGAAGTAATTGAAGTACAATGGACTAATGGCACAAGGGTGCAAAGCTAGTAAGTGTTGAGCCAAAATAGGAACCCAGGCAACCTAACTCCAGAGCAGGTGCTCATGGGCATTATGGAATATTCAAGACATTCAGAAAGAAGCCATTTTTCTTCCCCAGTCAACTCTAAGAATTTTGTATCTGAGCTCAAGGATTTTTAGGGACATTACCTGTAAAAATAGTCAGTTCTCTTCTAATGGCATCTGATATCACTTTCAAAAATGCTACTGTAGCCAAAATCATACTACATATTAGCTTTATGAGGGCCTTAAAATTGCTCATCTGGTAATAAAATTAATAAGAGTGTTCTCTAAGCCAAAATGTTTGTATCTAGGACAAACACTATCATCAACTTAGCTAATTCCAGAAATATCCCAAACAATTCTCAGCCAAATCTTGGTATTTTGTATTTTTCAAAATTAATTCCAGTGGAAATAAGCAAAGAAAAAAAAAGAAGGAAAAGAAATAAAAACACCAAGTTGCTTTAACAGCATTGGTAATCTCTCTCTCTCTCTCTGTCTCTGTCTCTCTGTCTCTCTCTCTCTCTCTCACATACACACAAACACACACACACACACATACACACACAGACACAGTGAATCAAAATTCAGGGTTAATTTGACAATGTTACTAAAGTTCCATTCCTCAAATTAATCTAATATTGATTTACTATTACATTACTGCCCTTTTCACTTTGAAGCTTATGATGTAATTGCACTTGTTTACCAAATTAAAAGCAGTTTTCACAGAGGTGATGCTTAGAAAACAGATGGATTCATACCATACATAAAGCACTCTGTTGAATTCTGGCATTCTCTACAGAATGAATGAAGAACTGAATGTAAAATACATATTATTCTATGTAAAAGCAAATCAACACACCTTCCATGAAGCATCAGTCTGGATTTGTGATCTGAGGATTTCCACAGAGCAAATCATCCTTGCTATCTTGACATGAGTACCAGGGGCATTTGAATAGAAGTATATCAATTTCCTTAATATGCATATTTCTTTATCCAGATGTCTGGCTTTCTGCTTAATGTGACTGCTCCCAATTTTATAAGAAACTCAGACATTGGATATTTTCTACTACAAAGAATGTGATGCTTTAAACACAGCTTGCTAGTAACATATGGAGATGAAAGAACATTAAGCTATAATCAAATTTATATCTCTTGTTTATTAACATAAGGTTATAGCTGAGTGGAATTTAAAATCCTAAAGTCAAGAACATATTTACTCTGAACAAGGTAATGGAACAGAAAATTTATAAACCTGCTTCCATTGGTATTCACAATTCTTTAAAGGCAAAATTCAGCCACAGGTTTGTTTTGTTTTATTTATTTTCCAGGTAACTGGGCAAAGTACATATATAGAATACATTCACTGGGGTGTGGCTTCTTTCAAAAACAACAATGTTCTGAAAAATATAAAGAACATTATCTCTCTTATGAAAGAATCCCAAATTTTTGTTGAAAGCCTGGATCAAGTGTGTCTGTGTGTGTGTGTGTGTGTGTGTGTACACATACATATACATATATACACATATATATACATACATATTCATATATTTCTATTTATAGCACATACTTTTATCTTAACATATATTGTTGAATAATTATGAGGAAGAGTTTTATTACTTTATCCTTAAAAATGTAAGCAGATGAACACTGATTTTTATTTGCTTTCTTTTCTCCTAGAACCTCAGGCCAAGTGTTCTTGACAGCTCATCCACAGACACCCACTGGTAAAGCAGCATGAGGACTGCCTCTGTTATTTTATTTCAGAATTTCTTCCTGCAGTGGCATGCCAGTACCAACTGAGGATCATGTATACAGTATGTGCCTTCTTTCATCTTCTACCTAGGATGGCTTTAATTCTCTTCAGGGAGAATTTATTTTAGTTTTTCCCAGTAAGGGAATCCACTTCTCTTGCCCATATTCATAAATTATCATTAAAAATTAAACTTGGTACAATAAATATTAACATCTTTCCAGCTTCTCCATTATTATGATCGGAATGCAGTTCATTGGCAGGAATTAGCAATAGGATCAGTCCAAAGTTGGGCCAAGGCACAAGGAAGATTTCACAAGTTTATAGGATCATTGAGAATCTGTATGATATTAAATTCTGACCACCAGAACCAATCATTTTATTCAAACTGCTGAGACAGAAATTAACTCCAGGAATCTGTAGATAATATATTCTCACATCTACAAGAACTAGACATAAAAATTCATATAAATTTCTTCAACATAGTTTGTTTATAGAATAAGGCAAGCAACTGTGTGTATGAAATTAGATTGGAGTTTTAGTTAATTGCAAACACAGTTAGGTTCAAGAGGATGCATGCTATGTCCACCCAAAACAAAAGTAAAGCCATTATTCATTCATTTATTCAATATGTGCAATTATTTGTTTCATACAACAAACAGTATTGAATATTCACTATGTAAGTGACATTTTGCCTTGTACAAGGTAGTAAACATGGCAGATGTTCTTTTAAGCAAGAAAGACAAATAGGTTATTACAATGACAGGTGGTAAGTTTAAGGAAGCACATGGGTCATGAAAACTCCAGACTGTCTACACAGAGAATATTACATAATGCTGAAGATTTCCTAACTACCTTAGGAAAAGGAGGGAAAAACAATGATCTATAAAGTAGAAACAGCCATCAAAAAACCCAGAAGCAAGAGGGAGCCGGGCAAATCAAAAAATGAAAAAAGTCAAACACAGCTGGAATAGAGAGTGTGGAAGTGAAAATAGAAAGGAATCAGTGGGAAGAAGGGATGAGTTGAGTAAGACCTGGAAAGAATTCATAAGCAAAATTGAAAATTTTTATCTGAGGAGTCCAGGAAGCTGGTTAAACTGTTTAAACACGGACATCAAACAAACAAACAAACAAACAAACAAAAGACACTAAGTTTATAGCAGCACAGAAATAGGGTTCGAATTTACACAAGAGCATAGAAACTAAAATTCTAAAATGATAATTATTTTTTAAACAGGTCTCAAGGCAGTGAAAGCCCTGGATTATTTACAGGAAAGAAAAAACTCAAAGCAAATTCGCTCTATATTTAAAAAAATAATAATTAAAAATTAGGTCAAAATGTAAAATAACTAAAAAGCACACAATGAGAGTATCCAAATGATCGAGAAGCAGTATGCATAATAAACCCAGGCAATAGTACAAGAGTAGTTTTAAAAAAGACTATAAAATATGTATATTTTAAAGTCACTGAAGAGACAAAAGAAGGATTGGAAACTATAAAGAAATCTTTTTAATAGGAGAAAAAAAGCAAGGGTAGAAAAGAATCATAAAACATTAACTTGTAGAAATGAAAAAAATTACCATTGCAATTAAACACTCAGTGGGGCCGGGCACAGTGGCTCATACCTATAATCTAAGCACTTTGGAAGGCCGAGGCGGGGGGATCAGCTGAGGTCAGAAGTTTGAGACCAGCTTGACCAACATGGAGAAACCTCATCTCTACTAAAAATACAAAATTAGCTGGGCCTGGCGGTGCATCCCTGTGATCCCAGCTACTCAGGAGGCTGAGGCAGGAGAATTGCTCGAACCCAGGAAGCAGAGGTTGCGATGAGCTGAGACTG
Organism: Plecturocebus donacophilus; assembly: GCA_004027715.1. Lineage (NCBI taxonomy): Eukaryota > Metazoa > Chordata > Mammalia > Primates > Pitheciidae > Plecturocebus > Plecturocebus donacophilus. Next base: position 213,415 of record PVKP010000200.1, read on the forward strand.
CACCGTTGCACTCCAGCCTGAAGAACAAGAGTGAAAATCTGTCTCAAAAAAAATAAAAAAATTAAAAAAAAAACTCAATGGATGAAAGATAGAGCTGAGATGAAGAAAGTACGCATAATGGCTCACAGAGAAAGGATGATGAAAAATATGAAAGATCAGTTAAGACATAGAAATCAGAGTGAAAAGTTAACACATGGATTAAATATGTGACCCAGGAAGAATAAACAGAAATAAATAGAAGTAATTATTATTTAATGAGAAAATTGCTGAGAATCTTCCAGACATGTTGAAAATCATAAATATTGAAAAACTCTGAGTTCCAATAGAATCAATAAATATCAAGTAAGACCTAAACATGTTTCAGTGAAATTACAAATAGTTTAGAAAAGAAGAAAATACAAAGAGCAACAAAATAAAGATACCTCCAAAGAAGAATACTGAATTGAGAGGAGTTTCCCTAAAGCAACAAGTGAGGCCAATGGAATACTTGGAATACGATCTTCCATGTGTTTCAATTGTAGAAGTAGAATATAATACCTTATAAATTACCATAAAAATTGAAGGCAAAGTGTATTTTTCAGACCAAAGAAAAAAGCCTATGCATAATATGTTGCAGGAGGAGCCGCTGACAGAACCTCTCAGACACCAGAGTGAGAAAGGAAGAGACTTTTATTCAGGAGCTGTGGACCATCAGTTGACTCATGTTCAAAAAAAAGGCCCATCTCCCAGAAAAGCAGTTTCTTTCCCTTTTTAAAGACATACAACTCCGAAGGGGAGCAGAAGTGAAACTGAGTCATTGTCCATTGGCTGGACCTCTGACCTTACAGTCTTTCCCTTTCATGATTTGCTAATTTGCACATGTGTGTGAGAAGGGGAACGGGGAAGAGTTCCAGAAGTTGAACAGAGGCAGACTTACTGACAGAGGCGTCTCTAAGTAGAGGGGTATCTGGTTTGTGCAAACGTGGAGTACGTGACTCAGGGAAGGTCCTGGGCAGTAAGAAAAACATTTGCGACAATTTTTTTTTAATACTGTGAGTTCTGGGGTACATGTGCAGATCGTGTAGGATTATTATATAGGTATACACATGTGGTAACTTGCCGCATCCATCCCACCATCATCTACATTAGGTATTTCTCCTAATGTTATCCCTCCCCAATATCCCCATCCTCTGCTACCCCTCCCTTAGCTCTCCCACCCCACAACAGGCCCTGGTGTGTGAAGTTCCCCTCTTTGTGTCCTTGTGTTCTCATTGTTCATCGCCCACTTATGAGTGAGAACAGGTGGTGTTTGGTTTTCTGTTCTTGTGTCTGTTTGCCAAGAATGATGGTTTCCAGCTTCATCCATGTCTCTACAAAGGACATGAACTCATCTTTTTTATGGCAACATAGTATTCCATGGTGTATATGTGCCACATTTTCTTTATCCAGTCTATCACTGATGGGCATTTGGGTTGGTTCTAAGTCTTTGCTATTATAAATAGTGCTGCAATTAACATACATGTGCATGTGTCTTTATAATAGAACAATTTATAATTCTTTGGGTATATACCCAGTAATGAGATTACTGGGTCAAATGGTATTTCTATTTCTAGATCCTTGAGAAATCGCCACACTGTCTTCCACAATGGTTGAACTAATTTACACTCGCACCAACAGTGTAAAAGCGTTCCTATTTCTCCACATCCTCTCCAGCATCTGTTGTCTCCAGATTGCCATTCGAACTGGTGTGAGATGGTATCTCAATGTGGTTTTGGTTTGCATTTCTCTAATGACCAGTGATGATGAGCATTTTTTCATATGCTTATTGGCTGCATAAAATGTCTTCTTCTGAAAAGTGTCTGTTCATATCATTTGCCCACTTTTTGATGGTGTTGTTTGTTATTTCTTGTAAATTTTTTAAAGTTATTTATAGATTCTGGATTTTAGCCCTTTGTCAGATGGGTAGATGGCAAAAATTTTTTCCCATTCTGTTGGTTGCTGGTTCACTCTAATGATAGTTTCTTTTGCTGTGCAGAAGCTCTTAAGGTTAATTAGATCCCATTTGTCTATTTTGACTTTTGTTGCCATTGCTTTTGGTGTTTTAGTGAGAAACACTTGTAACATTTTTTAAGTTTACCGATAACATAGGCACCAGTTACAGAGAGAGTAGTTATTTTGTTAGTCCTTGGGCCCTGCTTCGGTTGAGCCAGTGGAGTCATCAAGCTGCCAGACCACTAACTTCAACTTTTTATCTCTCCTCCCGTCTTTTCTAACAGAAGACAGGCAAGAGAGAGAGAGAGAGATGGTCTCCTCTCTCATTACTATTCATATAAACTTAGTTATTTAACAACTAAACATAAATTTCTGAAAAAAAGGGAAATTAAGCACAGAATGTCAAGGTGTTGCACAAAAAGCAAAGGTGAAGCAATTATGAAAATAATGGATCAATACAATTTGCAACTAACTGAAGATTTGAATACATGGATCTAAGGTAACTGAAGAAAATATCACAGAGGAGTATAATCAGATTAAATTGTTCTCAAGTCTGTGTATTCTTCATAAGAGAGGGAGAAATGTTTGATATATTTTAGATTTAATTCAATCATATAGACTCAAGAATTATACAAATTGTGGGGTAGAAATAGATAGTATAACCTTCTAGTTAGCAGAAAAGGAAAAAAATAAATTAAAAAAATTGGTAAATTCAATAGAAAAAAAGCAAAGGCTCAGCAGCAGCAAATAAATCTCATCATATATAGAAGATACAACATAAGAATACTTAATTTCAAACAAATTTGGAACTCCAAATTCCAAATATATTAGTAATCATGACAAAGTTAAGTGAGTTAAATTGGCCACTAAAAAGACAGAAATTCCCTGATTTGATTTTTAAAAATCCACTTGGTTATATATAAATGTCACATTTACACATAATAACACAAAAATTGAAAGAAAAGGGATGGAAAAATATATCAGACATATACTGGCCTCCCCCAAACAATACAAAACAAAACAAAAATTTGGACAGAAATAATAATGAAAAAAAAATGAATCTTTATTAAAAGTTAGCAAAAGACCAAAAAAAAAACACCATATATAGTGTAACCAAACAAACCAGGAGCTATAAAGATAATATTTCTGAACCCGAAGGCCTGAAAAACATAGCCCATCAAATAGCAGTAAAGGTGAACGTAGAAATGTGCATGGCAGTCTCACTTCTAAAAACATACCTTACAGGAATCACTACTTGGATATATAAGGAGACACATAAAAAGTTGTTCATGATAACAATGCTTACACGTGATAGAAAACAGCCTAATTTCCCACAAGTCTGAAAATAAATACATAAGTGATAGTATATTTGTAAATTGGAAACTAAATGGGGTGTAGGGGAGAATGAATAACACACTAAATCTAAATGTCAATATGAGTAAATTTCAATAACAATGTTGAAGAAAAGTATATTCATTTTGATATTTCTATAACTTTAAAACATATAGAGCTCTGTAAATTGTTTATGGATGCAGACATAGATGGAGAAGGGAAGGGAAGAATATACAACAGCTTCAGAATGGCTGTTATGTCTGAAGAGAGTAAACTGTATTGGAGATGACTGACAAACCACAGAATTCTTGGCTGAACATTTTCATTACATCTCAAATTTGGACAGACAACATTAAGCTGTTTCATAAGGCTTCATGCTCAGAAAATCTTACCTTATCAGAAAACTAAAGTTAAAATAAACACTAAATTTCTTTAATCTTTGCCTTTCATGAAACAAATCCCAAAATAGCCAGTGAGTAAGTCTCTAGCAGTAATCAATGAAATGTCTCAGGAGTTATATTATTACATCAACTTCCTCAGGATATCAAACTGATAACAAATTTAATCTATCAGTGACAATCCCACTTGCTTTAAGGGGACATAAACGTTGAAATCTTTAGAAGCGCATTTATTGCAAATCTAATCTAAAGTTGTTAATTTAAAGCACATTTAAAGAATAGTGAATGTGTTTTCATTTAATGTTTGGTTTCAGCATTATGGCAAAAGATGAGAAAAGAAAGAGGAAGAAAGGCTTGATCTCCAGTTCTCAGGCAACCAGCTTGTTCCAAAAGGTCTTTGTTCTTAAACCACTTTCAGCTCAACACAGCCCACAGATTCCAATTAACAAGAATCCCTTGACAAATGAGGATAAAACTGGCCTGCTCTACCTTTAGAGGTGTAAAGTTATTTGCACTGTATCTTTAAATAAAGTTTACAGGCCAATGGTTTGGTAGAATTCACGGCATGCTTTCAAAGTTTTAGTATTGCAAAATTTGTGTCAGTTAATAATTTTTTTTTAATGTGGTAGTACAGTTCTGTCTACCTTTGCTCTGCAAAAGCCTCAACTGTGAAGGGTCACAAAGTGGCACATAACCAACCAAGGCTTGCTGATTTAATTAACATTAATGTGGAGCTTTAGGGGAAAAGGTTCACAATGGATGGATTTTTCTGCCGACTGTAACTTCATATTTTTTATTGATTTTTTTTTTAATCTAAGAGGCTTTGGAACCAACTAGAAGTTCTTCATAATTTGGCAGGACATGGAAGAAGAACCTCTAATCAAATTTTCCATTTACACCTTTGCCCAACACCTGCAGGTGAGGAGGTGGGGGAGAGGGGAGGGGAGGCACTACAAGTGTTCTTCTGGAAAGGTGTCCAAACAAAGTGTTGTCAGAATTGCAAGCTGCTGCACGTTAATAGAGTCCATCATCGAAGTTGGTATTACAGAAGCTTATCTTTTGACATTTATATTATGTCTATTTCATTCATTATTAGACCAACACATTGGTCCGTTGAGAATTATTTTATTCCATCTGACTGTTATGCACATGGGGCATAAACTTCCTTTAGGTTATTATTATATTCCTTGGCATTCAACATCTGTGGGGTTAAATGGAAAAGAAAAAGAAGGAATAGAGAAAGAGGAAAAAGGAAAGAATCGTGGCAGAGAAGAGGGGGAAGTAGGAAAGGGAATGAAGGAGTTGTAAATAAAGACACTTGATTCAATGTTGAACATGTTGAATTAGAAGAATCTGAGGGTGACCTGAAAAAGGTGCTTCGCAGGGAGGAGGCAATGTGTGTTTGAGCTCAGGAGGGAACTACGGCTATCTGTAAGACCAAAGGCTATAAGAACAGAGGTGGACGGAAATTACAAAAATGAAATGGTCATCCAGGAAAATTATGGCATGAGAAGAGGCCTGTGAATTGAAAGTCTAGCAAACATCCATTTCGTAGATATTTACAGAAAGAGAAGAGTGAAGGTGATTAAAGCAATTCATCATTGTTTCATGGGAGCAAAAGAGAAAAAAAAGCCCTATAAGTTGTCATCCTGTAAAGCAGAAGGGTACTTTAAACTTTAGATCACAGAGCAGGAAAATATTGATGGTAGTGGTAATGGTAGATAAATTGGAAATATAAATCTTAAAAGGTGGAAGTAGGGTGCCATAACAAAGGGCACACGAGTAGCTAGGAATTAATGGATGTAAAATATTATAAGGTACAAGGCAATGTATGGGAAAGGTGAAGAGGGAAGCACAGTAATCTGGGTAGATCATGTAGTGTCCTCTATAGCAATGATTTTATCTACTTTTTAGGGGTTCCATCATCCTAGCATGATAGAAACATTTATATATGTTTATTCTGAAGGGCATAGGAAATTTATGTAACTCACCGAAAATTTAGTTTCTGTGAGTTACATGAATTTATCTCACAGAAGAACGATATCTCACAGAAAACTGATTGATGAACAATGTTCAGGCAATGTCAGATGAGTTTATTTCAAATTATTCATAAGGCTAAGACATTACCTAATAGCCAATATGCTAAATGTATACTATTTACATTTAGATTTGTTGGTAAAATATGAACATAATTAATTACCTCTTACTACTGGTATGTGTTTATGTAAAATTAACATAACAAATGTGATATAAAGGAGAATCGTTATTTTCAATAGATATGCTTATTTTTAAGAAAATCATTTCAAAACTACTATAAGCTTTGCTTGAATCAAATAAGAAGTAAAAGTTATCTTAGTGTATCTGGGCTATGACAACCTTAGACTGGGTAACTTACAATAGAAATTTGTTTTTCATGGTTCTGGAGGCTGGGCGATCCAAGATCAAGGCACTTACAGATGTGCCAAGTGTCTGGTGAGGGTCCGCTTTCTGGTTCATAAATAGCACCTATTCATGGCGTCCTCACATAGTGGAAGGCTGCAGCTAGCTCTCCGGAGTCTCTGCCCTCGTAGGCTCATCACTTCCCGAAGACCCCACCTTCTATGCTGGCACACTGGGCATTAGGTTTCAATAAATGAATGAATTCTGAGGAGACACAAATATTCAGACCATTTATAAAACCAGCCTTTGCTGATTTTTAGTTTACCTTGCTCAAATTTCTTTCATTATTTCCCTAGACATAAGATTTTCTAAAATTATGTTAAAAGTCAATTCTGTGCCACATAAAAGTTTGAAGTCAATGCAGCATCAAAATTGTACATTTTCCTTTTTATCACTAATTCATAAAGCATTAAAATATCTCCCTAATTAAAATAACACCTGAAATATATTCTGTTGTGCTTCACTGTAACAGGCAGAGGGCTTGGATGTTTACATTTCCTGTTCCCTGGGTGAAGCTCTCATTTGCTCTTCTGATAGGCACCATGCAGCACTGCTCCATAACATCTAAGTTATCCTTCTTTTGCTGCTAAAGTACCAACTCCTTATGGCCCTGTAACCTGGTTGGATTTCTGACCATAATCCTCTCATCTCTGCTTCCTTTCATTATCTGTGCTGCCCCCTGTTCTAGAAGGGTGCGTTCCCTATTCTGCCAGCAAGGTTATGTTGATGCCAACCCTTACTCTTTTCCCACTCTTGCCTCTAGGTAGCAACCTCAATGCTTCAGCAGCACCCTCTGATTACCTCAATGAGTATTCATCTTTTCCTTCTTCAAATTTCTTCTCCACTGATTGTGTTTCTCTTAAAAAGAAAAGACAGAAAGGAAGGCAGGGAGGGAGGAAGGCAGGCGGGACCAACACCCATATCGATACCGTGTGTGATGTCTTGCACCATAGCTGTGTGTGGATTGTGTCTTAGTTGTCCTATTGGATTAAAACCTGGAGAGCAGAGGCCACTTTCTATACATCTCTGTGCCCTGAGATTTGCCTTAGTAGATGCTTCCAGTCGGTTTTTATAACATTTCTAAATGTGGGAAAATTGACAGGCAAAACTTTCTTGCACTTTTTCTTAATGACGCATTTATTTGATTTTGTTTCTAAGTCATGAAATGAATTCATTTATGTGTTAATTATGTATTAAGCATCTACTCCTTGGCAGTAATGCCCCATATCAGGGATGTAAAGCTAAAAGAGGTAATGTTAAGTTTGTTGTGATAGAAGTATTGTAGATTCCTAGGGCCATCCTGGGAGAGGTATATAAATTTAAACTAGAAATTTAGGTGACTCTCTAAACCAAGCTAGATCAATAGCATAGCATATGCTAGAACTAGTAGCAGCGATTCATATATATTATTGCATAGCTGAAAGTATGCTATTTATTCTTTTACTATATTTCTAATAAGTATGTGATTTATTTAGATTGAAAATATAATCCTAACTTTACATTTCTACTTCCTAAAACAATTTTTTCTTTAAACTGATGAAATGATTTCTGCCCATACAAAAATATATGTTATGATCTAGCTTTGATGAATGTTTGCAGCTTTTTAAAATACATTTTTACATTTCACAGTAGCTATTTCTAAAGTAAAAAAAGACATACTAGGAATACTTGAATCATATATTCTATTAAAGCTGTTCACAGTATGGTAACTAAAAATTGAAATAGCTAGTATGAGATTAATGTACATTAATCTGCCAAATTTAATGCCCTATTTGTCTTAAAATCAGAACAGCAAAATGTGTACATATTTCTAAAATGATATTACATAATTTTTACACCAAATTACAAGTTTTAGACAAAGGTATATAAAGTTTATTGTTTATTCAAAAAAAAAACCCTTTTTTCCCATAGGTTACTGGGGTACAGGTGGTGTTTGGTTACATGAGTAAGTTCTTTAGTGATGATTTGTGAGATTTCGGTGCACCCATCACTTGAGCAGTATACACTGCATCCTATTTGTAGTCTACCAAAAAGAGTTCTTAACAGAGTCCAGAAATGGTGATGATAAAAATATTTAATAGCTTGTTTCATGAGAAAAATATTAACCAATCAATACATCACTTATGTTCTTATATTCTCAAGTTATTCTGAAATTACATGCTGAGTCTTTTTTACTACTCAAGTCTTGGCAAGACAAAGGCAAAGTGTCATTGTACACAACACTGGATGAGGAAACTGAGATTATTATCTTGAACAGTTGAAGTCTTTCATTTTCTTATGGAGTAAAAATAGAGCATTTAGGGTAGAGTTGTAGTAAACTATAATTTTAATATAGGTAGTGTTCAAAGTGACAATAAGTTTGAAAGAAAGAGACTGGAGTGGGGCACAAGAATTTTTCTTTGGAAGGGGTCTATTCTTGTTAACCAGGAAGCATTAACTTAGATTACATGTTTATATGGATTGGTTTCAGGGTGATTTATGGGTATTATGTATAATTTATGGGTATAGCTATAGGTGAGATAGATAACTTAGTTATTTGTAAGACAGAAATAAACCGTTAGTAAAATAATCTTAGAAATCCTTAGTAGGTTCTATAATCTAATCATTATTTTACTATTATTATCATAGTTATTTGCTAAACATAATAAAAGGACAGGTTCAAGCTGTGAGAAATACAAATTTATTTAATAAATAGGCTCACAATTTAATGAGGATGAACTTGCATGAAATAAATGGGAAATAAATGTGAGACGAAATAACTGAAAGATAAGACCATAAAAATGCATGTGACTGATGTAATCCAAAATTCCTTAGAAGTGTATTGGAAAAACAGAGCGTAAGCTAGAGTGGACACTTACAGCTACCAAAAGATGACATTGGATCTTGGCCTTTGGGGCAGATAAGGAATAATATAGTAACGCAATAGGCAAATAGAATTTTAAAATTCAAAAACCATGTTACTGGGTGTGAGTAGGTGAATTTGAGAGGATTTTAAGGAATTTATGAAAGATAAAACTGAAAATATATATACTGGAGCCACATTTGAAGGTTCTTAAAGATGATGGTCAAGCATTTGGATTTCATTTATTAGGCATGGCTCTTTGGGGAACAAGTAAAGCATGATTAGGGTTATGCCTTAAGGAGAGTGGACTATCAGCAGAAATTGAAATTGGATTGGAAGAGAAGCAGTGCTGAAAGTGGAGAGAACACCTGGCAGCCACTACAAAACCTGAGAAGAATAGTAGAACAGAGCTTTACTTCTGAACTTCTCTCTCAACTTTCTTCTGCTTAATCTCCTTAAGAAAATCTCTTCTAGTAGCTTCCCCCTTTTTTTAAAGTAACACCTGCATATAACGTCTCTACCATTTGCAGAGGTTTTCATTCTTGTGTGTGTGTAGGCATCTAGGAATCTTTTGTAAAAAGCCACACTCAAGATCTCACCATCGGAAATTTGAATCAGGAGTTCCGGTATAGGATTTATGGAGGGTTTTAACAATTCCCCAAGCACTTTTGATGTAAGTGACCCTGGAATCATAAACTAAAAAACATCGCCTTAAAGAACTTAAAGGTTAAGTTTTTTTCAACTGAATCTTTGTTATAGGAAGCCTTGCAAAAATAACCATTTGAAAAAAGTTCTCCGTTATTAAACTTTTGACCTACTCTATTTAAGGGGAAAGTAAGTAAAGTTTGTTAAAATATGAATAAATTATTAACTCAGCCATCGCATGATAAATAGGAAAATATTTATAAATTGCAAAGACTTATCATTGTATATTAATTACTGTCCTAAAAGAAAAATTAGCTAATCTATCTGAAAATACAAATTTTTCTTTTTATGCTTTCATCATTCTTCTTAGGAACACAGAAAAATGTAAATTCTTGAAGTAAGACTTGGAAATGGATGGTGTACACTTGGCAATAAAACCATTGAATGCTTTCTGTGCTTGATTTTAAAACAACACTGACAAGAAACACCACCATTACCCCCAATGAATGCCATTACCCCCAATGAATGCTCACTCCGTATAATTCACATACACTCACAACTCTCTTGTAGTGGACACTCTTAGTGTTCAGACCAAAATACCTCGGCTTCTGAGTGCTTTATTTCCTTCCGCCTACACTTTCAACTTGTTTTGGAGGAATACCCTTGGACTACTAGAGCTCCTTTGCCCACCAGTGGTGGGAGCCACAGGTGCCTGGGAATTTATGTCCCTCGAGGGTAGCTTTTAGCCAATGACTGACTAGGGCAGAATTATAAAAGCCTAGCTCTCTTGACTGAACTGGGGACAAATTCTGAGGCCTGATCTACACTTCACAGCTTCCCTGTGCAATCAGATTGAGACTGAAACTTTGCCTGAAATTTTACCTTTGCTTGGCTTCTTCCAGTTTCAAGCTGTGCTTTCTCCATTACCATATGGGTTTTGCCTGGGAGCATTTTCTTAATAAATAACACGTAGCTGATTTCTTATCTTAGAATGTGAGTAAAAGGAGCCTAGCCAATGTACAATGTTCACTGTACCCTCTACTAATATCTAGTAGAAAACATAAATCAACAAAAAGACAACTCCATCAGCATTTTGGTGTTTGCTGTAAACAGGGGATTCTTAGAAAGAGTTTCTGTTCCTACATTGAAAGGACAAGGATTTATTAGTGAAGTTTGAATAGAAAAAGTATGTTATTGTTGTGTTGACCAGATAAAAGATATTGTACTTTTACCTTCTTGTGTGTGGAATTAAAAAAAAAAATCTGTATGTATGCTACAGTTTTGTTTTGGGAGCCAGTTAAGTTACTTAGCAAAAGTGTGGTCTTCTTTTATGCTGAGTCATGAAGAATCAGTGCAGCATTTAGTCTAAGGTTAATTATTCCCACCACTGAAGCGAAGCCTTTGTGATGACTCACTCCAATGCAACATGAGTCATGAGGTTTATCACACTGGTGAGAATAGGCAAAATCCATGACCCTGTTTGAATTGTGTTGACTGTCACCTGTCATCCTTTGGGTGATTCAGACTCAGGGAGTTTCCACACATTCATCTGCTAATCAGTACTCATCTGAATACTTTAATGGAACTCTTTACAGATCTAAGGACTTTTCTAGTTAGAAAACACTGTTCACTCTGCTACTGTCGCCTGTAAACTCGAACTGTCTTGTCTTTGCCAGACTCTCAGCCATATCTTTTCAACTACAGGGTGCCTCCTAGCTCAGCTTGAGTTTCCCATCATGTGCTGCAGCGTTGAAAATTTCCTCAGCCCATAATCTGGAGTAGTTGTGCAGCTAACCACATTCGTTTCCTATCTCTTGGAGATTTTGTGACCTGACTGCCAATATCTTGAGAAATATCGTTTCTTATATTTTGTCTGTTTTTCTATTTTAAAAGTTGTTTCAGGTAGAAGGGTAAATTGCGTCCTTGGTATTCCACCTAGGTCAGAAGTAGAAGTCTGCTGACCTGCTAATCTCAATATTCCATATAACTGACCAGACCAAACATTCCATGGGATAAACATTGGCTCCTAAAAAGTGTTCCTTTAATGTCTATTATTATAGAATGCATAGGAACTCAGAGAGCAAAAAGTACTGATAAAGTCTTTAATCATCATGGGTGTTTATGAAGCTCTTCTTACATAAATGTATTAATAAATAGCCATAAGTAACATAAATTATATTTTAATGAATAAATGTTATTTTTCAGTATTTGTACTATAGAAATGAGGGAAGGTGTTCTCTTTCCGGGTCCACAAGGGAGCGTAGTTTTAAGGGCAAGAACTTCCCAGTGCCATGCTCCCCTCCGATCTCTCTCCATCCAGGAGATTTTATGGTCTCTGTTTTAATTTTCGCAGGCGTGGGAAGAATCAAAAGTCAATCACTTCAGCGGAAGTTCTAAGGAACTCCTTTCATTGGCCAGAGGTATTGGAGAAGGTGGGGGTTCCTCCCAGGTTAAAAGTCCCCTTCTTCCACATCCCTTTGGACTTCATGTTTGGATCTCCTTCCACACACTTTCTCTCTCTCATGGGGAAGTTTTCTTTCTTCTTCTCCTTTTTTTCTCTTTCTCTACCTAAATAAAATAACTTTTCTGTAACAGTGTTTAGGGTCTGGTATTTATCTTGCGAGCGCACCTGGTCCCCCCTCTCACTCTTGAGAGAGCAGGAGACCAAGAGGACATTCCTCCAAGTCTCCTCGGAGAAATGTCCGCTCTGGGGAGCTAAGGGCTCTCCTGAACCCCGACAGAAAGACACTTCTACATGTGTGTTTATCATGAAAATATATAGAATTAAATGTATACCAACATGAATAATAAATTTAAATTCAACTTAATGCCTGCTTTTTGTAATGTGAGGGGAATTTTTAGGAGGTCTAAATTTTTCTAAGATCAAGAGAATGTTCAGAAAGGTAATAGGCATACATGGATTCCTTATAAGTATCAAAAAACTGAAAATCTTGAAAGGCAAAATATTTTAGGGGTGTAGAGTAACATATAAGATATAAAAAAGAAACATAATTTTAAGACTTTAATTTACAAATTATGATATCATGCATGCAATACAAAAAAAAGAACTCTAATGTCTATTCTTTGTAATACCAGAGGTCCCTGTAGACATTAAAAAATATTTTTGCAATATATTGCTGAATTTTTAGTAATTAAATCAGATAATTATCTTTTGCTTAGCTTCTATTAATAACAAATATGAGTTATATAATTCAAGTATTTTTATGATCTTGGCTATCTTCATTGATCTACATTACCGAGATTTTGTCTCACTATAGATTACAATGGCAAATGCAACTCAGGAGCATCATACTTTTATGCTTGACTTCATTATTTTCTAACAACTTATTAAATCAGTCGAAATTACAGAAATTATAAAATTATCACACAATCTCTTTTAATAATCTTTTTTGCTTAACATTTTCTCTTTTAATTACCCCTTTTAGTTGGTAGCATCCCACTTATATAATTGAAAACTAAAATTTGACAATTAAAATATGTATTCAAGGTCATACACCTAGTAATTATTTGAACAGTTATTAATATGGTTTCTGTGTGTCCCCACCCAAATCTCATCTTAAATAGTAGTTTCCATAATCCCCACATATCACTGGAGGGACCCAGTGGGAGGCAACTGAATTATGGGGGTGAGTTTCTCCCATGCTATTCTGTGACGGAAAAAAGTCTCACCAGATCTGATGGTTTTATAAAGTGCAGTTCCCCTGCACATACTCTCTTGCTTGCTCCTCCTTTGCCTTTCCCCATGATTGTGAGGCCTCCCCAGTCAGATGGAACTGTGAGTCGATTAAACCTCTCTTTCCTTTATAAATTACCCAGTCTCAGGTATGTCTTTATTAGCGACATAAGCAGACTTATACAGTTATGTAAACTTAGTTCTTTTGTCTAAGATGCCAGGCACGTTTCTTCTAAGGCATTGATTGAGTTCCTCACTTTCAAAAAATTAGACATCTTTATCAATATAAAAATATTACAAGAACCTTATTTCTATGAATTTCATTATAAGTATATATACTAATATATTCATGTATTATGTAATTATAAAATATACAAAATAAAATTAAAACAAATGTTACAAAACTAAAAATTAAAAAATTTTTTTTGTAGCCTCTTTCCTCTAAAGTAGATTTTACTGCCTAATCCATAGAGTACAAATTTCTTGTTTGGTAAACCACTGCTCAGAACAATGAAAGAGCCAACACTTGTTCAATATTCCTCATTAGGGCTGTGCTTTTGCATACATTTTCTCATGTAATCTTCATAAGAAATCTGTGGGCTAAGATGTATACCATCTTATTCATTGCTCATCTCAAATAATAACTAGAATAGTAAAAAGATATTAAGTAAAAACTGTAATCTATGTAAGGTATGGGCATTTATGAATAACAAAATATCAATATTGTTTCATTAATTATGACAAATATATGATACTAATGTCAGCTCTTAATCATAGAAGGCATTGGAGATGGGTTATATGAGAACCTTCTGTCCTGTCTTTACACTTTTCCTGTAAACATAAAGCTGTTGTAAAGGAAATAAAGTTCATCAGACAAAATTAATCAACAACTACTGTATGGTTTCTTTAATTAGTCTATTTCAGAAGATGTCCTAAAAGAAGGAGTGAATAGAAAATGGAAAAATACAGTGTTTCCTTTTTAAACTACTGGAGGAGGAATGTTTCTGGAATGCAGACGATATGTAAAAGCACAAAATCTCAAAATAACAAAGATGAAAATGTTTTATATAAAGCACAAAGAAAAAAGATTAAGTGTATGGATAATTGTGAATCCTAATGAAGTATGCAAAGGAAATATACCATAAGAAATGGTAAAACTGCATGAGCAAAGTATTTTCTGACTTATAAGTGGATCTCAAAATTACTTATCAAATATTTTTATTGGGTGCCAGTTACAGATAAAAAGGTCAACAGCTAGAAATATCAAACAAAGTTATTGGATTACATAATGAAGAAGTTAAAACTATAAAAATCCAAGTAGAAAATAGACTTTGAAAAAAATAAAATTAAATTAAAGAGAAATAGAAATGTAAAACAGGCTTCTTTTTTTAAATACCAAATATTTTGAAACCCCAGATTTCTGTATTCACTATAGTATCCTACATGTAAAGTAAATAAATATGTTTACAAACATATCTTTCTGAGGAAGAAAAAAAGTATGTTATTCCATACAAAAGTAAAATTTCAGCTCTTGTTTTTGAGACAATGTCTCACTCTGCCATCCAGGCTGGAGGGTAGTGGAGCGATCTCGGCTCACTGCAACCTCCACCTCCTGGGTTCAAAGGATTCTCCTGCCATCGCCTCCCTAGAAGCTGGTACTACAGGTGCCTGCCACCACGCCTGTTTAATTTTTGTATTTTTAATAGAGTTGGGATTTCACCATGTTGGCTAGGATGGTCCTGATCTTCTGACCTTTATTCCACCCGCCTTGGCCTCCCAAAGTGCTGAGATTACAGGTGTGAGCCACCACGCCCATTTTAAGAGAACAAACTAGACAAATAATCAAGTAGACATCAAAAGCAGTTTAGAATCAGGTTAATATGAATAATTTTTATAGATATAATGGTAGTCATATCTATAAATTTGTCACAAATGTATAGATATAATGATAGTCATATCTATAAATATTGAAGAACAACATTTTCAATATTGTTAATAATTAGTAGAGATAGAGTATAAAATTTTAAATTAAATCAATAGTTACAAAAGAATAAAGGACTACAAACTTACCTGCCCTACTTGGCAAGAATTAATAATTTTCTCCTTAATTTTTATAATTTCTTAGATGTTGGTTAAAGAATGATTTTGAATTACTGTATTTAAAGAATTTTAGGTATTTGAACCAAATTTACAATACATGGAGAAGATATAAATTTACAGAATATCTTATATAAAAACAAGCAAAATCAAGGTAAATAAAAATAAAATTTTTAAAATTAATAACAAGTAGACAGAACTAAACAAAACAACTAAACAAAAGAAAGAAGGTAATAACACTCAATTCATAATTTATTTACTCCACAAAATAGTATGAACAGCATTATTTTCTTCATTTTATAGAAGATAAGCCTGAAGCATCAGCGAAGTTAATCTAAAACAAGTCAATGGTAAACGGCATCCCAGAATTTGAATATATGTGCATACATGTCTAATTTAATCAAAATGCACTATGCCAGCCATGATTATTTCTAATTGAAAATTAATGTAAATGGTTAAAATTCACATTTAAATATAAAATAATATAAATTTGAGTTACAACTAAAATTCAGGAATAAGCTACATATAAATGATAAATGATAACCCTAAATAAATAGTGCATTACATTAACATTTCCAAATAGACAAAAAACCCAATCCACATCATATGTCATTAGGGAAAACAAATTAAAACAAGAATGAGCTATAATTATATACTTATTAGAATGGCCAAAGTCCAGAACACAGACAACACCCAATGCTGGTGAGGATGTTAAGTAAAAGGAGCTCTCATTCATTGCTAATGGAAATTCAAAATGGTATAATCACTTTGAAGAATATTTGTACAATATTTCACAAAACAAAACATAGTCTTACTATACTATACAGCAATTACACTTGTTGATATTTTCCTAAAGGAGTTGAAAACATGCATTTTAAGTTGAAAACATAACTCCACCCAAAAACCTGCCCATAGATATATATAGCAGTTTTATTCATAATTGCCAAAACTTGGAAGCAACCAAGATTACTTTGAGTAAGTTATTGAATAAATAAACTTGGTATATCTGGATAATGGAATATTATTCAGGGTTTAAAATAAATGAGCTATTAAGCCATAAAGAGACATGAAAGGATATTAAATGCATATCACTGCATAATATATGATTCTAACAATAATAAAACATTCTGGAAAAGGCAAAACTGAGGAAACAGTAGAAAGAACAGTGGTTGTCAGGAGTTAAGTGGAGAGAGGAATGGCTTGGTGGAGCACAGAGGATTTTAGGGCTGTGAAAATACTTTGTATGATATTATAATGTTGGTTACATGTTAGCATACATTTGTTAAAACCCATAGAATGTACAATACCAAGAATGAACCGTAATGTAAACTATGGACTCTGGGTGATATTATATGCAAATAGAGGTTCATTAGCTCTAACAAATGTTGCATGACTGTGGTTGAAAATGTTGATAATGAGAGAGGACATACATGGTGGGGCAGGAGGTATATGGGAAATTGCTATATCTTCTGCTCATTTATGTTATGAACTTAAAAATTCTCTAAAAAGAAAACATTTTTTTAAAAAGAGAAGAGGTTTCCATAGTGATTAAAATCAACTAAAATAGTTCTATAATGTAATATTTATTCCCCATATAAAATAATACTAGATTCAAAATTATGAAGAATAAGTTATTCCTAATATTTTCTTTTAAATATATGCATTAAAGTAAACACGAAAATTGAGAAAAATGTTTTGAGTTTACATCATATGTTTAAAAAATGTGGCAGAAACACACATAGAAATTAATGAAATTGTCTGTAATTTTGTCATCAAGATTATGATGTAATTCTATCAATTACTAGAGATCTAAAAGTAAAAAATTAAATTGCTGCACAGATAAAATTACAACAATCATAATTTTATTTATAAGTGGAGACAAGATTAGAAGGTCTGGGAAACAGGGTATATGATAGGCTATGACAGTGTTTGTGCCTCTAAATCAATACCTAATCTGTAGGGATCTGGAAATACATTCATAGAAACAGCTTATTGGGTGGAGCTGAGAAAACATGGAAATTTACATACACAAGTTAGCCAGTCAGAGAACTGAGATTATCTTATCTGTCTTTGGGATGCAATGCCTAAATAAAGTACAGATTGATTTTAACAGAGAAAAAATTATCTCTTTTCCTAAACTATTTCTCCTCTTGCACAAAGCCCAACACTCCAAAAAATTTAATACTTCACACACAAAATTAATTTTGCAATGTATTTAAATATTTACACTTGTTTTGAAACTAAAAGAATTGATCAGTAATAAGTACCCAGCTCTACCAGTGCTGGTATATAGCGATCTCTCTATATATAAGAAGAAAAAGAAAACAAATTCAAAAATTTAGCAACTTTCAGTGTTGAAAAGAATAGGACAAAATAAGAATGAGAGCAAAAGATATTCTGTAAAAATAGTCATTACAAGAAGAAGAAGATAATTCTTTTGGTTTTAAGAAAATTAGAAACCATATTTTATTGGTAAATCTAGAGCTGGTTCTTATGAAATGGAGTAGTAACAAAAATGAGAAGTTCTTGTAAATGCAAATTACAATTGCAGGTTTTTGTTAAAAAGTAATGAGTAATAAATTGAATAAGGCAGAAAAATATAATTGAATTAAATAAAAGAGAATTCCAGAAAAGTCTTGTAACTCCAAGCATAATAAAACAAAAGGAGGTGGAAGTTAGGAAGAAAATGAGGATAACTAATTTAGGAAATCTCACATATAGGATTTCAAATGGAGAGAATGGGGGTGAGGGAAGAAGAAATAATCTAAGAAAAAAATGCATTTTTAGATTTCCAAGTATAAGATACTTAAATCTTTATTTAAAAACAACTAAGTGTCTGTCAAATAAGTCACAGTCCTATAACATTTCTGAATTGCATTAATACAAAAAAAGATTATAAAATCATTCAGATGAAAAAATTAGGCTATCCACGTACAGAAAGTATGTGAAGACTAATTATCTATGCAATTAAATCTTAGAAGAAATGGGATAATTTCAAGTATATATTTACTCAGAAGGCATGTCATTTACACTAACTTTCTGGAAAAAAGTATATTTTAAAAAGTAATTATATTTGCATTTCTTTGAATAACATTGCACATATTTGTGCTGCGACTGGACCTTCTCTTCTATGCCATGCCTGTGCAAAACTCTTGGCAATATTATGAATAGATT
The DNA here is from genome assembly GCA_004027715.1 of Plecturocebus donacophilus. NCBI lineage: Eukaryota > Metazoa > Chordata > Mammalia > Primates > Pitheciidae > Plecturocebus > Plecturocebus donacophilus. The sequence continues at coordinate 232,007 of PVKP010000200.1, forward strand.
TTTATCTCTCTTGTATAGACTTGTTAGAGGATTCCCACAATTGATTGTCCCATGTGCAGTAACAGGTCAATACACTGAAACAACAAGAGTTGCAGCAGAGAAAACATTTAATAATCATAGGGCAACTGAGGAGATGGGAGAAAACTTCAAATTTACCTACCTGAGTTTAGGCCTGGTTTTTTTTTTTTAATGAATCTTGATGGGTAGGAGTTTCAGAAGTATGGGTCACTGATTGATCAGAGCATGAAGGATGAAATTATAAAGATGAAGACTGCATTCTTGTTCTGGGTCAGTTCCTCCTCTGTGGTAGTCAGACTAGCTGGCATCAACAAACCTGTTGGAATGCACAATCTTGAAAACAAATGAAAAATCTGGGGTCTTTTAACATTTAAGATGTTATTTACAGAAACATATAAGGGAAGTGAAGTGTCTTCTGACAGAGTGTACATATGACTTTCATATGTGAGCAACTATAATAAAGTGGGCTAAAGGGAAAGCCAGCGAATGGTTAACTATGTTGCTATTCAAGGCTTATGTTTTTGTTAAAATGTAATAATTAACTTTTATTAAAATCATGAGGAATGGTTTAAGACTCATAGAAGTTCTTTTTATATTTTGAAAATGTTTTATACATATTGCAAAAGGGTCATGACTTTACCAGTTTTTATTGTACATTTTCATACATAATTTTTTATGGCTGTATAGTATTCCATGGTGTATATGTGTCACATTTTCTTTATCCAGTCTATCATTGATGGGCATTTGGGGTGGTTCCATACCTTTGCTATGTGAACAGTGCTGCAATAAACATACATGTGCATGTGTCTTTATAGTAGAATGATTTATAATCCTTTGGGTAAATAATAATTGGACTGCTGGGTCAAATGGTATTTCTGGTTCTAGATCTTTGAGGAATTGCCACACTGTCTTCCACAATGGTTAAAAGCGTTCTTATTTCTCCACATCCTCTCCAGCACATGTTGTTTCCTGACTTTTTAATGACTGCTGTTCTAACTGGAGTAAGATGGTATCTTATTGTGGTATTGATTTGCATTTCTCTAATGACCAGTGATCATGAGCTATTTTTCATCTGGTTTTGGCCACATAAATGTCTTCTTTTGAGAAGTGTCTTTCATGTCCTTTGCAGGGACATGGATAAAGCTGGAAACCATCATTCCCAGCAAACTAACACGAGAAGAAAAAACCAAAAACTGCATGTTCTCATTCAGAAGTGGGAGTTCTCATTCAGAAGTGGGAGCATAGACACAGGGACGGGAATATCACACACCACTGGGGATTCTGTGGGGGAGGCTATGGGAGGAATAGCATTAAAAGAAATACCTAACATAGATGATGGCAGGTTGATGGGTGCAGCAAACTACCATGGCACATGTATACCTATGTAACATATCTGCATGTTCTGCACATGTATTCCAGAACTTAAAGCATAATTCAAAAAAAAGTTTAAGGAGTTTGCATTTAGCAATTATTTTCATTATGATTTTGCTTTTCTACCTGTTAAAAAATTTATTTCTTGGCCAAGCACAGTGGCACTGTGGAAGGCTGCATTTTGGGAGGCTGAGGTGGGCAGATGATTTGATGCCAGGAGTTTGAGATCAGCCTGGCCAACATGGTGAAACCCCATCAATACAAAAAATACAAAATTAGGCAGGCGTGGTGGCACACACTTGTAATCCCAGCTACTCCAGTGGCTGAGACATGAGAATTGATTGAACCTGGAAGGTGGAGTTTGAAGTGAGCCAATACCACATCACTGCTCTCCAGCCTGGGCAACAGAATGAGACTCTGTCTCCAAAAACACAGAAATCCACGGGGTTTTTTTTTCCTTTGAGGTTGCAAAAATATTCTCTTATATTGCTTTCTTAAAAGTGTAGAGATTTTCTTTTCACATTTAGGTTTTTAATCTACCTGGAATTTATTTTTGTGCATAATGTAAATAAGAAATTTAATCTCAATCTTTCTCATTGCGTAGAAATAATTATGTATTTCAGGACTACATGATAAAATTTCCCTTGATTTACTTAGATAAAATATGTTATGTGTTTTCTCCATTTGTATGTATATCCCTTCACCAATACAGTACTCTCTTAATTACTATACCATTATCAAAAATATTGATGCCTGGTAGGGCAAATGTTCCCAGTGTGTTCGTCTTTAAAATTATCTTAGATACTTGTGATTCTTTTCACTTTCATATAAACTTCAGGTTAAAACAATAAATATAAAAAATACAAAGACATTTAAAACTATAACCACACACATTGAATTTTGATTAGAATTGCATTAAATCTATAGATCTATTTTGAAAGAATTTATATTTTTTGATCATTGAATATTTCACACTATGAATCTAGTAGATTATTTATTTGGTTTTTTGTTTGTTTGTTTGGTGTTTTGTGTTTGTTGCACAGCCTTTGTATGGTAATTTTCTAAATAGCTTGTATTTTTGTTATTTGAAATAAGATTTAATTTTTTCATTTTTAACTTAATGGAAATTTTTATGGAATGCTTTTGCTGTTTGACTATTAAGTCTTTATCCAACAGTTTGAGGAAACTCAGACTGTATCCAACAGTCATGAAAGCTTTATTATTTTGGTTGTTGATTTTGGTTCCAATCTGCATAGGATTTACTTATTTGCTCCTGTACTGAATACCCAAAATTGAAAAAACTGTGATAACAGTCATCTGACTTTTGCTCCTAATATGTAAGGAAATGCTTTCAACATTTCACTATAAAATATTGTGTTTAGTTTTATGTAGATAACTTTTATCAAATTAAAGGATAAAATAGTAAGACATTTATTTAAAGTAACATGGAAGCCAGAAAATAAAAAGACCAGTAAATCATGAACACTTATGTTTTTGCTGAAAGAAAAAGAAATTAGAAACTATGTTGTTGCTATAGTTATAGATTGTTGAAAACTGTTCTTTCATTAATTGGTTTTCTGGAATAGTTGACATATCTCTAGAGAGCATCTGTTAAGTATAGGTTACAGTAGCTTAAATAGGAGTTCCAAGAAAATGACTTGTTAAAGTTTCAGAGATTTATTTATGTTTCAAGTCATATTTTTTAATATCTAGCATTTCAAGTCCTCATTTAAAAATAGGTGAGTTCTACCACCATAATAAAAGTTGAAAACAAGGAGGAAAACACACAAATTCTGACTTCTTCCTTTGGAAATTAATATGCCATATACTTATTAATTTAAAATATTATAAGGCATCAATTTATGTTTATTAATTATTTACAAGATATTGTGTGCAGTCAAAAATCTGATATTTTATAGAGGGCATATGCAACATTTTGAAATGAAAAAAATATATATTTTTTAAGTTAAAACTTGTAGTCTGCAGGAAGAATTACTAAATATATGTAATTCCTGAAGGAAAAACATTAGAAGTAGAAACTCTATTTGCCTAATTTAAAAATATCTTTGGCTCTGTTATTACTAATTATGTAAGTGATAACAATGTCATAATTTATATCTTTAAAAATATATATAAGCAATCTACTTTTATTAAGATCATTCTTTAGATACTTCTCTCAGGAACACTTCTATTACCTTCCATTGTTATTTTCTATATATAGAGTGTTCATGAAATGGAAGCTAAGTAAGTTGGTTATATACAAATAAATAAAAAATAACTTTCTGAAAAAATGTTAAATTAAAATAATTTACTTTCAGATATTTTGTTTCTCATATTCGGTTCCTATTACTCTGTACTATAGTGTACTTCCTTCCATAGATATTTTTTTATATTGTCTGTTGATTCTTTACAACAATCTCATCTCAATTTTAAATTGAAATGATCAGAGTGGGTTTCTATTCCTTAAAAGAATAGGAAAGGAAAGTGTTTCTGGCAAAACACCAGCTATAACACTTATTTAAATAATTTGCCATTTTGATATTATTGATATATTTAAATATATCAATATAATATTTAATGGTGCCATAGAAACAGAACAACTTATTTAGACTAAAAAAATAGATAATATATTTTTAGTTATCATATAATAGTGCAGTATCTAGTCAAGCTTGGTGCTGAGATAAATAACTATACTGCATAAATTACTTTTAAACAAATAAATAGTAGTGTTTATCAGAAAAAAAACATGTATAGAATGTAATAGGAGCCAGTTGTGTTCATTTAATCTGCTTGGGTGTATTAATTCTAAATAGGCTTTAAAATAAATTCATATTCTAATTAGTCTCCTGCAACCCATTATTATCTTTGACTATTGCATCTAAATTCCTGAATTATAATTACTACTGCTAAGGTACTTACCAACTGAAATTTGTTTAGACCATTCTCAGCAATACATTGAAAGTGCCTTTTTAAAGTCATCAGTATCTTTTTAACTACAGTTCCAGGTATTCTTGCCAATTCATTTTGTCTAATTGAAGCAGCCAGTAATGACAACTACTTTTTCCTCCATCAAGAATTCTCTTACCTGATCTTTTAAAGTGCCATTCTTTATAGATTTTCTCCTATTATCAGCTCTCTGATGACCTTTATCCTTCTCAAATAAGTGAAGGGCTTACAATAGTGCATGAATTATAAAAAGCAGTCAATAAGCTTTCACTATTATTAGTAGTAAGAGCAACATTTTCTTTACCTCTGTAAAGATAAATACGTCCTTCAAGCACAGAAACTTTACCTATTTGAACTTTCAAGCCACGAATACACCATGACCACCATCTTACTTTCCAAAGGAAAGCCCATTCTATTATTATGTATCCCTACTCATTAAAAGTAAATAACAACTTTTGCATTTATTAAATTTATTCCTCCTCCAATTTTTGTGCACTACTCCTAATTATAGATTCCAGAATTGTGTATTTTGTTTAAGTAATCCCTTTCTTACATGACACATTTCCTTTATTTAAAGACAGCCATCAAGATACTTTTGAATCTTCTCCAGTTTAAACACCAATAGTACATGTATATTTTCCCATTGCCTGGCAGAAATAAAACTGACAAGACAAAAATTTGGCAGATTGCTTTAGAAAAATGAGGCTCCAGCAGATATCTGAAGAATGGATTTCCTCCATTATGCAGTGTCTTGTTTCTGCTCTTCTAGCTCTATTAGGAAGCATCATACATGTTCCTTTTTTCTAGCTTATTAGTTTGTATCTATCTCTCACATTTCTATTACTTTCACCTTCATCCAAATATTTCCCTCTTGCTTCCACTTCTGAAGTTTTAGAGTATTCAATCTTAACCTTCTTCTTCTTAGTATTATTATTACTTTGTTGTTATCATTAGTTTCTTTTTTGGACAGAGTCTCGCACAGCCGCCCAGGCTGGAGTGCAATGGTGCTATTTTGGCTCACTTCAATCTCCACCTCCTGGGTTCAATCAATTCTCCTGCCTCAGCCTCCTGAGTAGCTGGGATTACAATGGAAAATTCCATTGTATATTTTGCTGTTTTTTAGTACAGACAAGATTTTACCATGCTTGTTTAGCTGATCTCAAACTCCTGACCTCAGGTGATCCATCTGCTTCGGCCTCCCAAAGTGCTGGGATTACAGGCATGAGCCACCATGGCTGGCCCTTCCTATTATTTTTCTATAGAAAACTACTAGTCTCCTTTTCCACTGTAGTCTTTCTTTTCTTTAAATTTTTTGGTTGTATTTGTAGTTTTCTAAAGTAGCCTCTGTTTTTAATTTAGTGCTACTACTTTCTTTCCTCTCACCTTGTCCCTTATCAATGTAATAATCTTTTGATTGACTGACAGCTTTATTTTCAATATATTTTTCTTCAAGATATGTTATAATTTTTGGTTACTTTGTGAATTCTCGTATTTCACAGGTCAAACCTTGTTTTCTGAAACACAATATGTGAATTCAACTAAAGCATGATTGAGCAACAAAAGCTTCTGAAGTAATAGCAATTCACATTACCCACCCCAGAGTTATAAACGGCTTTCACAGAGCAGGTAATATTTGTAAACTCAGCTGTAATAGAAGAAGTGATAAGTATGGTATTAGTAATTTGAGTCAAGCAGGTGTGCTTCATTTCAAAACAACCAAACATAAGCAACCTCAAAGCGGCATATAGGTTGATTTTCTTTTTAAATTTAAGTTCAAATTATTTGTTTGGAATCTGAAATTAACTTCTCCCAAAAGAACCATTCCTATATATGGAGCAGCTTGTTTCTGCAAATCAGCTCATAATTTATGTTTAACCTATTTTATAAAGGAAGCAATGTACAATTCCAAGAAGCAATAATAAAAAATGTATATAAATTGTCCAGTCACAGATTTAGTAAATAAATTAAACCTAAGAAAACAGTAATTATTTATCTTAAAGGCCAATATTGAAGGAAAAGATTGACATGTGGTCCATTTGCTGGTGACTATGAATAATACAAAAATGTTTAAGCTATATAGATATACTTGAAGTTTGTTTATCGAATTTTGAAATCATTAAGGAGCCGAGCAGAGCAGCTTAGCAATAAGGAATTATGGGACATAAAAAGCCATGTAATATAGTCCATCCTCACTGTTGAGGCAGTGTAGGAGGTGAGGCTTGGCAGTCTGCTAGGATATAAGAAAAAAAGAATCTATGTGGTAGCAGAAATTGAAATGGAAAGAGTGGAAAATTCCACCAAGCCTGCTGACTCATGGCCAACTATATAGGCTGCTCTCCTGCAGATGGTTAAAGCTCCACAGAGAAAGGACACATGAAGCGTGGGAGGGTTCTCCAGGGCCTGGAATCAACATCGGAGTGGCAACTAAGAGTCTACATAATAAGGGATGTGGAGAGAGGAATTAGTGTGAGAAAGAAGAGATGTAATCTTAAAGCTCCAAGGTGTCTTCCACCAGCTAAGAGGATGGGTTAAAGTATTACTGATGACACTAAGGAATAAGCTGCCTCCTGTCACTAATTAGACCTTAATCACAGATCATCGCACATAGAAATTAGGAATACATTTGTTAAAACTTAGAGGCAGTATGGAATACAAAAAAAAACAACAACAAAAACCGTAAGACTGTCTCAAGACCCAGAGTTAATTTTTACATGCTGTGATATTGAGCATATTTTTCTTTTTCTCTTAACCTCTGTTTCTTCCACAAAATATGGCTAATTCTGCCCACACAGTATAACTTAGAGAGTTATGAGATTCAAATAAGACAATAGAAGTAAAAATGTTTATGATAAATTGTAAAGTGCTAAAGTATATATATAAAGCTATACATTGGAAGACAAAGTAATTATTTCTGGTAACCTCATTGTATATTTTTTGAAAAGTGAGTTTTCTTACTTACTTAAAATACAAATCCATTTATTAAAATAATTATTATATAATAAATGCGCTTAGGCATACATCTATTTTATAAGTAGGATTTATGATTGCAAATATTTAAAAGAATAGTACTCATAAGTTAAAAAGTGTACATTTGTTAATCTGTAGCATTCCTAGTTTCAATTTGATTGTTTTAGATACTAAATATTAGCCATAAATATTAGATTGTTTTTCCAACTCTCCAGTATCTTGACTCCATCCAATACTCTACTTACAAACCAGTTTGAACTCAATTTCTGAACTATTCTTGACTAAATCAAGAAGCAGCCTCAGTACATCTGTGCCTTATTTAGGGGGTTTGGCATTCTTCCCCTCTTCTTCAACTGGCCAGAGGCAGCTTCTGTGTTGTTTCTGAGACACAATGCCCTGAGGGGCTTGCCTGTTGGCTCTCCAGACCTGAGGAACTTGTCTCTCCCATTCATTGGCACTTTCTCTCAACTCCTATTTCAAGTGTACTCTTGATTACCTGCATCCAGCACAGCATATAGTACTAAGCACTCAATAATTGTCAATTTGATTCCTGTTCTTCTACCTCACCTTCTGGTGAGGACTCAAATTCATCTGACCTGCCAGAGATCCTTGAGACTATAGTTTTACCTTAAAACCTAAGCTTTAGTCTTGTCATCCTTGTACAAAGTTCTTGAGCCTGTTTACCTGGAAGGCCATAACTGAAAACATAACCTAGATTTCTAATGCTGTGTGCAATCCCTGTTTTTCCATCTCTAACCCACATAATTATATTTTCTTCTATACTGACCAAACCTCATAAAAATTTGACTTTGTTCATAGGTCCACTCATTTGAAATTCCATTGTTTGGAACCCCAATCACTTGGCAGATCTAATGTCAGCCCCTCCAATTCATATTCCCAGTCTTTTCAGACAAATCACCATGCCCACAATAAGTCAATAGATATAATACCCAAATCCAATCTAATGTAAAATATATACGCATGCATGGGCAGATATATGTATATGTGTATACATACCTATATTTAAATACATGTACATAAATATTCATATATGTACTTATTTATGTTACATATTTACAGATATTCCTCTTTTTTACAAACTCAGAGGCTATCATGACATGTAGTATAATGACCATTTAAGAGAAGCTGAAGATTTAAGATTAAATATTTTTAAAATATGCTGACCCTTAGAAGAGTTATTCTTGGAAAAGGACCAAGTACAAACCCACACTAGGCTTGGCAATAACTAATATTATCTGCCTGTCATTTTTATAGTAACTGAAATTGAGTGAATGTTCCCTTGCAAGGAAACAATAATGATGGCAGATTTCTACAAAGGGCAAATATATGTAAAATCGTTATTTCAAAATTAGTGAACTTTGGGTCTTCATTTTTATATTAGGTATACATAAAAATCTGGAAATGTCATAACTTCTCTGTAAGTACTTTCATAGCAAAAACTCTTTTGCTATATATCTGATAAATGTAATGTCACAAGAATGAAAGCTTTCTGAATATTTTACATAGATTTAGCCATCTGTTACATAGAACACTATGATCTCTATTAGTTCATCAGTTTAGTCTGACTTGTTTTAAAAAGAAATAACTCATATATTTAAGCAGCAAGTTCAACAGAGAAACAAGCAGAGAGAAAGTATTAAGAGAACACTAAAATGGTTGTGTCTTCGCTAGGCAATGAAAGTGATTTATTACAGGGCTCCATCAATCTGAAGACCTCTGAAGATGGAGGCAAAACTCATTTGTCTTCCTGGCAGATAGAATGTGAAGCAGCTTAGAATAAGGCAATAGAGAAGGGCAAGGTCTGTGGTGAACTGGAGAATGCATGCCCCATCTAAAAACAGTTCAAAGAGATTTATTTGGTTGGTTGTTTATTTGTACATTTAATCTCACAAACATGAACACAGAGACACACATCCCAATTGTTCTGACCAAACAAAATACATCTGTGAACCAGATTTGACAGATGTGCAGCAAAATTAAGCAGCAAATATCCAATGGAAAAACATATCTAAAGTAAAATATAGATCCATTTTAAAAATTGGTTTATTAAACTGTAGGTAGAGCAGTAAGATCTGTCAGATTGTGATATATAATTAATGAAAAAAATGTTATTTTTACCACAGAAACAAGAAAAAGTTGAATATGAAAAAAATACAAAAAGTGTTTACGAGAGTTGTCATTTGATCCAGCCAATATATTATAGGCTTGAAAATCTCCTTTCTTGAATGTAAACACATTTTCTCATTAGGAATGATATATACATGTATCAAAACAACAATATAAAATTATCATAAAATTGTGGTGTCATTCCTTGAAGTTACTGTTAAGAGAAATTACATTTTAAAACAAGTATGCCTGCATGTGTGTGTGTGCACATGCGTGTGTGTATGTATATGTGCTGCAATTCCAAGGGAAGGTTTATTCAAAAAGTAAAGTAACTGTTATTTCTCTCTCTCAAATAAGAGTGTGAATTATTTGCTGGATTACAGAATTAAATAGAAAATAAAACAATAAAACCTTTATAAAGTTGTAACTATGGTACTTTATTTTATATATTACATCTTAAAATCTACAAGAACTACTTTTTCAGAGCAACTCTTGTAAGCCAAGTCATTTCTATAAGATTCAACAAACTGAATGTTATTTTATTTCGAAGATAAAGTAAGCTTTTGAGAAGTAAAAAGTAGTTTTAAGTTCACATAGTGAGAGAGAAATGAATTCAATTTAGAGTGTGAGTTTCCTGATTTCAAAGTACGTACTTTTTAC